>CATIWQ010265365.1:0-14362 GCA_949673415.1 Euphorbia schlechtendalii | reverse complement strand
AGACACACCTTGAACCCAGGAACCGTAAAAACCAGCAGGCAAAACAAGACAGCCGCAAAACAAACCAGAAGCTAAATCAATAAAGAACAGCTTCTGAGCTAAGAAACAAGAAGGAAAAACTCAAACGCAGGGAAAAAAGAGAGAAAAGATGATTAGGCCATCTTGAATTGGATATAAATTGCCATTAAACTTGTCTGCTCGACTAAAGACTCCCTGCATCACTAGAGAGAGAAACAAAGCTTCTGTGCTGAAAATTGAGTGAGAGAGAGAGAGAGAGGGCAGTGAGCGAGAGTTTTCGTTACAGTAGTTAAAGGTCTTAAAGCTATCTCAATTGTGTTGATGGTTTAGAATTATGTGTTGGTGCACATGTTTATGTTTTTTCTAGGACTTTCAGAACATGGAAAAGTTTACTACTCGACAATCATCAACTACCTTGGTTCAAATCTAAGCCGGTTCAAGGGTAAATTCAATCAAAAATATAAATAAACATTAAATAGTGATGGAAAATGAAATTTCTTCATCCAAACAAGAAAAATAATTGAAAAGAAAAGATTGTCTATAAGAACAAACCTAAATCGATTTTTTTTTTTTTTTGTTTTTTTTATGAATAGTTGAAAATTTGTCATCCAAACAATTGTTTTTGAAACAAAAAGAAAACAAAATAAATTCTATAAAACAAAATAAAAGACTTGTAAACAAACAAATAAACTGTTGATGATTGAAATAAAACAAGCAAAAAAATTTAAAAACATATTTTACAAGGAAAGCCCGTTAAAGCTTCTTATCTGGATAGATACATATTCAAAATAAAATCTAAAAAACAAATGAGCTGATTGTAATGAACAAACATAATCAGAATAAGCTTAACAAGAGGAAATAAGATATAAAAAAAGCTCACACATTTACAAAATTAAAGAAATCAAACAAACAGAATCTATCAAAATACAAATCGAAACAGCAATAGACTGAACGGAAAACATGAACAAGATGTCGAGGGAGAGGATGCCTAGAAAGAGAAACAGAGAAACTGTGCTGAAAATTGAAAGATTAGGGCAGTGAGTGACTAAGAAACATGGAAACTCCTAAACATTAACGTTTTCCCGTTTCCATTTTCATATCGGAAACCTAGATTTACGTTATATTTGGTATTTCCGATCTGCGTTTCTGCAAAACGGAAACGTTTCTATTTCCATTTCCGTGCTACCTAGGTGAGTGAGAGTGTGGGGACTGGTGAGAGGGGTTAAGTGTTTATATAGTCCCGTACAAAGTCGAATATTCAGTGAAATTTTGATTAAAATTAGAAAAGAAATATTGTAAAATTAAGGCGTAAATTTCAAAGACTGAACCTGAAGAAAAATATTGAAGAATGAAAGAAAGGTGTCAAAGTGAGAAACCCTATTGGATGCATATTCACTGATCCTCTTTTCTTTTGTTCTCTTTTGTCTTTTTTTTTTTTTTTTGATAAATAGGAACATTTAATTTTTGAAGTACCTGGAACTCGAACCCAAGACTCACAACTTCTTTCTCCACTTTTGTCTTTACCTTTCCTCTCGTCTACTTTCCTTTATTCCCCATCTTTTTACCTTTTATTAAACATAGCTCTTCCGATCACGAAGCATCTCGTGCTCATGCAAAATTTGGGAAAAGAACCGGATTTTGAGGGATGAGCAAAATGCAAGTTTTCTCGATGTACGATTGAGTATCTGATTTCATAGCTTGAATTTGTGAGCACAATTGAGAAGATCATGAAAACAATTGTACCATTGCTTCAGAGCTCGTTTTCCTTGCTTTTAGATGTGATTGATGTCCTCGTTCGTTATTGAATTTAATTCGTTATATTGAACGCCACATTTTCATTTCAATAATGTTACCGTCATTTGGTAATTCAGTTAGCATATATACTTTATGTTGGTCGCTACTTTATTTGCAAATTCTCTATAAGTCAAATCGTTCACTGTTATTTTGGTAATTTGGTTGCTTCTTTAGGTTGGTCGCTATATAGTGATATGGTTTATTCTATTAGATCTAGAGCCACAATTAATTTATCGTATCTTAGTTTATTATAATGATTGTCATCTGTTATTCTAGTCAATTTTGTTGGTTCTTAATTATGCCTTCATTTATTATAAATAGGCTTAATGCATCTACCCTGAACTTGTCTAAAAAAGGTTATTGCTACCCTGAACTTTGAAATGTGGTAAATAACTCCCTATACTTGTCTAAAATATGTCATTTTACCCCTTTTTGTTGACTGGGCTTGCTACGTAAATGATCATCAAAATACATGCGCGTAAAGTATGTTGGCGGAATAGAATAGGAATACAAAAAATCCATAACATTCGTATTCTTACAATTCAAAATCCTTAATATAAATTCTTCATCTTCTTCAAAATTTCATCTCTATTCTAAATTTTTCTTCAATTAATCATAATATTGTATCGATTCTTGACCCGTCGTATTCATTTTCTTATTTTTGAAGCCGGTATTTTTATGAGGGGGTAAAGTGACACGTTTTAGATAAGTACAAGAGGCTATTTATCACATTTGAAAATTCAAGGTGACAACAGCCATTTTTGAACAAATTCAGGGAGGTGTCGATGCATTAAACCTTATAAATATGTATAATATTTGTTTGTTAGATCTATTTAGTTATTTATTGTGGAATTAAATCTGTTGTCCACATCACTCTATCCACTTTCATGTCATTCATTGAAATTTTGACATGGCAGACACAATTAGCGTGGCTTATTATTTTACAATTAGTGTCACACAATTTTTGTTACTTTGTTATATAATATCTTCATCAATTATAATGATCATTAAGGCTCATCCCAGTTAGTTTAAATGGATTCTTTATAAATATTTATTGTAATACTAATGTTTTTATTATCCATTGTTCTTAATATTTTGGTGAAATTTTAATTTTATAGCATGAATGTGTGCGAAAAATACATTTTCATAAAAAATAATTGTTACAGTTTTCGGTAATTAAAATTTTAGTTTATCTACGTATCCAAAAAAAATTATACATCGTTTAATTTGTTCTATGGTTACATGTATAGTTTTAAACAAAACAAAATAATTACTTAATAAGCATTGATATTTTTTATTTTACTAAAGCAATATATTTCTTCTCCATTATATAGCAAGAAAAAACTTGATAATTATAATCTTATGTCATAAGCACTATACAAATTTTAAATTTAATTACCATCAATTCTGTTGAAGCATATTTGACTGTGGTCAATATCCTCATTTGGTAAATTGTTTTCGATGCATGTATCTATGAATTTTGTGGATTTGTATTTATACACAGAAAGAGAAGCATAATTACAAAAATAAAAAACGTAAACTTTGTTTCATATTCACTTAATAAAATATGTACTTTTATGAAAAAAATTAAAATAATTACTTAGAATCTAATAAATTTTAATATCATACCTTTTAAAGTACTTTGTGCACACTAGTGCTGATCTTATTATTTGAAATTTTGAATAACTATATGAGATATGAAAATAAATATAATACATATACACAAATTTACACACATGTTTACATATACTTATATGTATGTATGTATAAGATACAACTACTAAACTTTGGACTGTATAATTAAGATTTGAGTAAGAGCAATTTCCTTTAATTTTTTGATCGAAAAGAGCAAAATTTCTTATGAAGAAAGGTAAGAGACCCATTGTTTTTTTGGACTGAAATGAGTTCGAAGGAGTCGAGATTTGATATTTGATCATCACACTCACTATTTGTATATTTACCAATTGATATAGTTTATGGGCAATAATTTTTTTTTTGTCTCTAAAACAATTAAAAATCATTTATTCACTAAAGAAAACCAATACATATGGTAAGAGTCTTTCCATTATAAACTTAATAAGACTCAAGTGCAGCTTGAACCCAAAAGTCAATACAAACTTTTCATATTTGTTTTGACAGATTTTTCAGAATCCTGAATTATAAACTCAAAAGCAAATGAACACTTTAAAGTTTTATTAGATTCTGAAAATGTAAAATTAATGCATTTGTTGATAATTTATCAAACATTATTAACATTTACCCATGTAATACCAACTCCCCTTAACTTATCTCATTTCGTATACTACCCCCGAACTTTGAAAAAATCCTTGTAGTTCTCTCGATATTAAAAAATGAATCAATTTTCCCCTTGAATGCAATGTGTACAGCTTCTAGTTGATTTAACTTTTTAGAGATGTTAATCTTCGACACATAGCGTTCAGAGGCAAACCGGTGCATATGGTAGTACCATTATCTAATTCAATTGTTGAATCTTTATTATGTTTTAATTAAATATTTCCTCATAAATATTCAACTGTTAGATTGGAAAATGTTATTAAATACCCAGTACCATATATAATTTTCTCATTAAGTTGAAAAAGTTACAGAGACTTTTTTAAAATTCAGGAGACACCAAATAAAATAGGACAAGTTGAAGAAACTGAAAATGTATTTTACATGTTAGCATCAATTTATTAAATTGAACTATGCAAAGAGTAATTATAAAATTGAGATGTTATTATTAATCCCATATAGAAATGTAGTTTTCAATAAAAAAAAATCGAACAAATAGTTAACAAACACATATGTAACAATATATGTAATTCGTGTACATAAAGCATATATCATGCATGCTCCTTTACATTGATAAGTTTTTTTTACAGTGAACTGATTATTTTTCAAACATTGAAATATAATCAGTTATGCGATCCAGGTTGAATCTAAATTTAATCAAGTCAAAATTCACTGGAATCGTGATGTGCAACAAAAAAAATGTATTTATTTGGTAAGTAACCTGGACTTCGTCTTTTTTGTGTGACATGAAAATGATTTAATTTTAAATAATTTTTTAAAATTAATGAATTTATTATTAGAGAGTGCTTCACAGAAAAGATTACCATTACTTATACATATACAACCATTCAGTCAAAATAAGCAAGCAATTGCAATATGCGTATCTGTTGCATTCATTTATGGAATTCATTCGTATAATTTATCTTTTCTTGGTACCTTAGCCAAATATATTTTTTGCTGTCTAATTTTTCAATTATACAAGTCACCCTTTAATATATAAAAAAAATTTCATAGAGTCTAAAATATTTGATTGATAAGTAGAGCATAATTAGGGTCTAATATATTAATATGACACTTTTTAGAATTTATTATACACAGCTACATGTTAAAAGTTAAAATATCAAACCAATATATTTTAATATGTCACATTTTTCATAAAATTTTCCATATTTTTAATATTTCTTTCTTTTCATTTAAAAAATAACATCTTTCCAGAAAAAGCATGCATATTTTCCATATAAAATTTAACAAAAAAACCAACAAAATCGATTTCCAATAACTCATAATAAATATAATCATCTTATAAAAAAAAATAAAATCAAATAAAAATACAACAAATATAAAAAAATGAGTAGGAAAATGACAGATGAGGTTAATCAAGGAGAAAGAGCAGGCCTTTTGCAAATTGGACACTTGTTTTTGATAGCTAGCCATCGCTTGATACAATCAGTGTGATAGCTATGTCCACAGTGGAGCGTGGATACATCTTCTCCATTTACATAATCCTCCTGCACCACCATACATTTTTACCCAGATGCAATCATTTTTCAATTATATATTTTTCCATAAGAAATCAATTCTGTTTCATGTAGTTTAAAATTCGTTTTTTTTTTTTTTGTCATCTAATTTTTTAGCTAGATCTCTTAACTGGGTGGACTGAACGTCGGCCGTCCATAATCTTCCAAGTTGATAATTCAATTACTAAGCCCTAGTTTCAATCATATTTAGAATTCAAATCTTTAATTAAATTATGTTTTAAAAACATCTTTGATATACCAAATTTCAGTATGGACTTCAACAATCATGTCAGATGCAACTTTAAATTAGTATTCAATTCTCTTGTATACTATTTTTTCGTTCTAATTATCATAAATGAAAAGGCTTGGAGTGCGTTTAAATTAAATTAAAATGGCAGTCCAGTGCACATATTAACTTATAATCAGTACTATTTTAATAGCCATTTGTTTTCAATTTTAAAATGAAAATAGAATTGAAAACACATGAGAATTAAATTTAAAACAAGAGTTAACGAATTAAATTACCTGACATATACAGCAAGAATCATTCCTGGAGGTAGAAGCAAACGAAGGCGATCCATACTTGTCGTGCTGCAAATTTTCACGAATAGCATCATCCGTCACTCCTGTACTTGTCGACCCGATTCGCTCCCCCAATGCCACGAGTTCCTACATCCATTACAAACATAAAATATTTGTTATTTCCAATATAACTACATTCACTAAAAAAATAATCTTAAAACAAAAATATAATAAATAAATACCTCATACGTCATTCCTTCGACATTCAACCGCATTTCTTCACGATCATCATCACCATCTCCAGTTGTAATTCCAAATACAACTGTCTGATCAGTCTCCACAATAACCTGCCAGCTATCTGTTTGCCGAACAAAATCGCCCTGCACGAGAAGATTTTTTAATAACGTTGTATAGTAGTTCAAATAGTTCAAAATCGGCTTCTGGAGTACGAAAACTCACGTTTCCGTTCAAAACATACGTAGAAGAAGCTGGAACACTGTTCGTATCAACAGTATTGTTCGAGTCGGGTTCTGAGAATTGGGGAATGAAGGGATGTGGAATGGGTAATTGCGAAGGGGGAGGGGCAACTGGATGAAATGCCCCTTCAGCTGACTCATCCGGGAAAATTATTCTCCCTAGAGGTTGAGGAGAAGAAGCAACTCTATGATGCCATAAAGCGTTAGCTTGAGCTGCTTGATCTGTTGTGTATCTTTGAACCAGATCATTTTCGCTAGCGATTTGCCTAGCTCGTTCTGCCCGCTCCTGCTGAGTTGGCGCCGCTAGCCCTAGCACCACCTGTCCAAATTCCTCATCAACATCGCTATCATCGTCGTCGTCGTCGCCGTCATTGTCATTGCTATTATGATCCTGATCAATGGGTATAAGCCCCAAGGTTTCCGCCGCGGAATTTGTGCTTTCTCCTATAGAAGATGATAGCCCGAATGCTCTTCTGATTATGGAGGAAATGCGCCTTTCATCTGCTTCGCTACGTTCGCGGTTGTCTCCGACTGAGATGACATGTTGACTCAAGCTGAACTCAAAGGCTCGGTTCTGGTCTGTGTGTGGGCGATTGTTACTCGAACCAGATGGAATGGTTAAAGGATCGTTGCTTGGAATATGATTAGTTTGATCGTTACGACGAGATTCATTGTTCATGTCACTTGAGTTGTTGTTGCCCCCTTCCATTTAGACCTAATAAAAAGATGACACAAAAAGTCATATTAGAATTAATAAATATTACAAATCAATTGAAGTTTGAAAATATTTATCCACGTAAATGAAAATAAGGTTTAGGTCAACATATACTAAACTCTGAAGTAGAACTTTTACAGAAAAGTTGTATATATTTTTTGAATCAAAGGTTTATTAACCCAGAAGACTCTTAATGATTAGTTATATATCAAATCACCAGTTTTATGATCATAGATCTCTAGTTAAATCATATAAAAAATGTGTAGGTATTTTTACAAAGATCAAAGTAATAATGTTGTATATATATGAAGAATTTAATATATTCACAATAAAATGGACTTCTAAATTAAATATATATAAAAGTAATACGGAGAAAAATTAAAATCACTATAATCCTTGAAAGGTAAAGGGGTTATTGAGTGACTCTAAATATTGGAGACGAAAATTTTACTTATGAAAAATAAGATTTGTGAATACAGGATCCATAGAAAAAGCATTCTGTGAAATCCGATTTGAATCCAAGTCCCTCTAAAGTTAATTGAATTATAAAAAAATGTGTAAAAAACATAAAGTTGTGATGTTTTGGTAAAGCTCTTCATCCAAACAAGAACAATAACAGAAAAGATTATTTTAGAACAAATCTAATTTGATATAAAACAAAAGGTTTTGATGAATGGATGAAACGGTTCATCGAAACAAGTTTTTACAGCAAAAACAAAGAAAAGATTAAAACATATAATTTTATGGATGGTGAATTAAGGTTCTTCATCCAAACAAGTAAAATTGGAGAAAAGATTGTTCTTTAGAACAAATCTAAGTTTTTCAAAATAAAAAGTTGTGAAGAAAAGATAATATTATTCATCCAAACAAGTTTCCCAGTAAAAAAAATAAAAGATTGTAAAACAATCACATAAACGGTGATGAATGAATAAAACTTCAGATCATCCAAACACGAAACAAAGAAAAAAAATAACCCAAAAAAACATCTAAAAGCATAAAAATTTGTTTTCTGAATAGATTAAAAAACAATTAATCAGAAAAAGGAAGTTCTGAACTGGCATTTTATGGATAAAAGGTCGTCAACCAAACAAGCAAAATCACAGAAAACAACTATTTAAAAAATATCAAAAAACATAAGAGATGATTGTTATTAACAGACAGAAATTCTTCATCTAAACAAGCTAAACAAGAGAAAAAAAAATACTGTAAAAGAACACAAAAACATTGTTTATAGAAAGACAGAAAGAAGCAAAAGACTATACAGAAAAAACATGAACAATAGAGGGGGGGAGAGAGAGGATACCTAGAGAGAGAAACTGAGAAACTGCAATAAGAATTATGAGTGAGAGAGTGAGTTGAGGGCAGCGAGTGAGAGTGTGGGGAAGGGGGAAAGTATTTATATAGGTAAATCATCAAGGGGAATATTCCACAGAAATTTCGATAAAAAAATTTTAATTCAAAAGGCGTGATTTCCAATGTTCGAACAGAAGAAAAAACTGAAGAAAATGAAATTGAAAGGTGTCAAATTCAGCTGATGACTGATAAACCCTTTGTTTTTTTTGTCTCTGTGCTTCCTCTCTTCTTTGTTTCCTTCTATACCCTTTGTTTTTCCTTTTATTATTTTGTACACATTTTTTTTTTAAAAAGACCGCTATCGCATATCAAGATTTAAACATTTCAACTAGATTGTTACCCCCAAAGGATAAGAGGAACAACAAGGTCAAAAATTCCATTAATAAAAAGCTAGTTCAAGTGTCCCCAGAAGGAACAAACGAAGTTAGCTAAGTACAAGAGATAAACATGTTCAGATTAATAAAGACATCCGAAATCTCACTATACCTACTTACCCACAACGCTAACATCACTTTGTACCGAAATGTTTTTACACGGGAGCTCTCAATTTTGAACCTCAAATTAATTACAAGTTAAAAATTGAATGACAAAAATTAGTTCGGGTTACCGTACAAAGTAAGTGGCTCTGATTTGATACTCCGAATAACTTAAAGACGTTGAATAAGTAATTTTATCAGTAGCAAGCTAGAAATCTTTTGTTTTGTTAGATTTATGGGTTTGTAGAGTGAGATTTTATAAATGGAGCCATAAGAATCACTTTATACATGACAATTGCTTGCTTTTAAGTTGCAACTCCTATTTTAGTTCGTCCTTTAGAAAAACTGTTACTCGCTATTAATGTCAGTTCGTTTTATCGACCATCACATTTTCATTTCAATAATTGTTACCATTATTTGGTAATACAGTAGAAACTTTATGTTGATCATTGCGACAGCAATTTTTTAATTAGTTTCTGATATCTTCATTTATTCTGATTATCCTTATTCTTTATTCATGTTAATTTTGTCGAGTTATTGATCGTATCTTCATTTATTGTTGTGTATGTGTTGTCAGTTTATACCATTAGTTCGTTATGTAAGTCTTTTTTTGTCATAAATGTTGTTCGTTATTATAGTTAATTATTCGTTATAATGATCATGATGTTGTCATTCCAATATTGTTGCCGTTATTTGTTAATACCGTTAAAACTTCATATTACTCTTTACATATTAATTTTGTTGAATCTTTTAAAATTAGCGGCACAATTTTATATATATCTCTATTTATTCTAACTATTTGTCAAGATTTTTATTATGTTCATTTATTGTAATTTTGTTTGTATAATCCATTAGTCCTAATAGTTCATTATAGTTTAAATTTTGTCGTATAAATGTTCACATAAAGTACAATTTCATTATCTATGCAGAATGTAACGTTTCAAGAACTATAGGAAAACATCATAATAGTGAGTCTGTGTCATACTATTCTTGTCAGATGTTTCGTCTGCCTTCATGTAACTTACTATTTTCATGCTCAATTTCATTTTAACCATTTCAATACCCAACTAATAACTTAAACACCGGCTTCGTCAAACTCCATCCCTTGCTTGGGCATTGTCTTCGTTTATTTCTATGTTTATATTATGATATTATTTGTTGTTCTTACTAATTTGCTAAAATTTTAGTTTCGTCAGATTAATGTCTGTCACAAAATACGTTTCATGACTCAAGCTCTTCTTATATATATAGGACTTGGAAACCTTTTTTTTGCTTGTTAAAGATGAAAGTTTTATAGGCTGGACTTGGTTTTTATAATAAATTTAATTCCCGGCCCGGTGAATTTATTTTTATTTATTATATATTTAATTATTGTTTACACTTCTATATTTTAGCATTTTCAACTTTTTAACTTGACAACAATAAGTCATTTTGCATGTTAAAAAATCAAGTAAAGAATGCAACTATATGAAAAATTTATACATTTCTATATAAAATTTGTTTTTTTCCATTCAGTTCGATCATCTAATTATTTAGAAGAAAAAATTATTTATGGATCATTGGCTGAATTAGGGATGAACTCATAAACCCGCCTGATCGTAGTTTGAGCCCAAAGTTCTGAAGTATGGGTCGAGCCAGACTAGAATTGATTGGTGTTTTCTCTCTCAATGAAAAAAAGTTAGCCGCCTTTTTCTTTGAGAATATTCATCTCCCACGTTTGTTAGGGAGGGAGAAAAAGTCTAACAAGGTTTTATCTCCTACCCACCCTTTATTTTCTTTTTCGTTTGTATCTCAGTATTTTGAGAGAGTAATGTGCTTCAAATACTCTTACCATCCGCTATACGTTCGTTTATTCAAACATGGATCTATTTTACATAGCTCAATATCGATAGTTTTACAACTTGGTTGAACTTCATCCGGGCCTTCAAATAAGATTCTTGTTGATCTTTCACGGTAAATACTCAAATCTCTCTTCGTTCAGCAAGATCGTTCCAGATTTGCAATATAGGATGATGTTATGGCGTAAGTAAGTATTCACATGGTTGGATTTCGAATCCATTAACGTTAAGAAAATATATATTGCAGCATTGAGTTTAACCCAAGGGCTTTTTTTTCTTGCAAAAAAGAAGTTTAGTATATTTGTTTATGTGGTGTTTTCTGTCCGAATAGTATTTCTAGCGTTGTCGATGTTCATTAATTTACGAATCATGTTGCATAGTTATTAGGTAAAGCAATTGATTTTTCGACATGTAGGAGGACTTGATTTCATATGTTTTAATTTATATTGTTAATCCAAATAACCTTTTTTTTTTAAAAACATCCAAATAACCTTAATAAATTAATATACATTGGTATTATCATATTACTAAAGCAACATTTTTTTAGAAATCAAGACTGTCGCGATTATAATCTTATTTTGTATGCGCGTATAAAATTTGTTTAAGACATAAATTAAATTAATTAACTATTTATAATTTTTTTTGCGGAGAATTGAATTAACTATAATTTAACTTCTATTAAAGAAAATTAATTTATTAAAGATCCTCTTTTTGTATTTTGTTTTCATCAAGAGGTGGTTCTAAATAGATCCTAACTATAAGCAGTATTTTTAAGTTATGCTCACATTCAGACTAATCTTCAACTGTCAATTTGTGATATCTCAAAAGACATGATAACTAATCTCAAGATTTAAGATTGCTCCCTACTTCTTCCAAAAAAGTTGCCCCCTTCACATTTCCAAAATTTTGATAATTTGTTTTAAATGCATGGCTTTGTAAGGATAAAAAAGAAGCAAAATAAAAAATATTAAAACGGAAGTTTGACTTTTGTTTCATATTCGTTGAATATTATACTACTCTTGTAAAAAAATTAAAATTTTATTACTTAGATATCCAATAAATTAAACACCATGCCTTTTAAAGTAGTTTGTGTATCTAACTGCTGATCTTATATTAGATATAAATATAATTTTAAATTTTGAATATCTCTATGAGATTTGAAAGTATACAGTTCACTTGATATATACAATTTTGACAGATATTACCATTTATAATATAAAACTATCAAAACGTAAGAGATTTTTTCTTATAAAAAAGGTAATAAACTGAATGATTAATTAGCTGTTATCATTTATTGTTGGTAACTTTGTATTTTCTTTTTATAACTACTTAGGTTAGAAACTTAATTATTTCAATTAAGTTTTTTTTATTGTTATTGGTATTGCCTATAAAAAAAATAATTAAACGTAAATGTTTAATAGTATAAACAAATAAACACTTGATTCGACTTAGAAAAAATAAAAAAAATGTTTTTTGAAAATTTTGTCAACCATAGTAAAAGTAACTTTTTGGTTACTGAGCAAGAGTACTTTTAAATTTGAGATGAAATTATTGAGGGCATTTCTATAGTAATTATTTTATTTTTATTTGTTCTTCGTAACGTGAATAATGTTTTGATTCTTTGGTGGTTACTTTATAAAAAAAATAACTTAGCCTTCACTTAAGATTACATTACAAGAATGAGTTATACCGCTAATAAAATTTTGATTTTTTTGTACAAAACTAAGTCTTAATCTTACTCAGGACTTGGTAACAATTGATTGTAGTAGCCTAGTTGGTAAAGTATAAGTTTTAGAATTTAGAGGTCTTATCAATTGAGTATAGCTCAAATAGTATACATCTCAAATTGTTGACGAATCCATGTAGGAAGATGTGAGGTCCATGAACCCCACATCTTCCTTAAAAAATATAATAAAATTTATTAATTAATTGTTCTTCAAAAAAAAATTTATTAATTAATTGAATTTAGAATCCATTAAAAATTATTGCTGGACCTCGTATTAATATTAAAATTGTGCAATAGATCTAGAAAATTTAAAAATTTCAATTAAGTTTTCATATACATCTTTATAAATTCATCTTATTTTTTCATGATTTACTGTAAATACAAAAAAAAAATATCATGTCCTTTATATACATGAACACCACATTAAAAAGCTTTTCGATTCGCCACAGCTCAAAGTAGAGATGAGAGGTCTCAAGTGTGGTTCCTAACCTCTTCCAAAATTCATATTCTGCACACAAAAAATATTGTTGGAACTCTAATTTTTGGGAGAATTCAATTCAATTAAATTTAATTTATAAAATTTGCAAATATTCTACTTAAAAGAAATTTAAGTGTGTTGTATCTAGGTGTGAGCAAAGTTCGGTTCAGTTAAAAAACCAAGCCGAACAGATACCTGATCGTTTAGAGGGAAATATGAGAATCGAAATATTTTGGTTAGGTTTAAACCAAATCGAATTAATTCTGTTCGGTTCATTTTTGAACCAATATACTATTTTATATATATATTTTTTATTTTTTATTTTCAAATAAATTTTTAATATAAATTGACTAAAAATCAGCGTAAAATAGTTCTTAACATATATAATTCATTGTTAATTTGAAAAAAAATGTTTAATTTTCAAATGTTAAATGTTAATTGATCAAGAAAAGAATTAATAAATTGATAAAAAAATAAAATAAATTAATTTAAAATTAAAACGATTTGAATTTCAATTTTTCCGGTTTTTTCCTAAACTGAACCGAAACCAATAACAATGAATATATAAAACCGAAAACCTAATGTATTCAGTTCGGTTCTGATTCGGTTTTCGATTTTTCTCTCTCCTCTAATTGTAACCATCGAAAATTGTGGATTCCAAATTTTAAATTAATTTAATAGTTCAATTTTCAGATATTTGGAGTGATATGAATTAATAAAAAAAAACTGAAATCAGTTTCATTTTACAGTTTTTGGCTGATTACTAAGAAAATACATTTAATATATGCGAACAAAATCAGTTCAAGTAAAAGAATAAAATTCCAAAATAGCAAAACAAAAAACGGTATAGATATATAGAGGAGCATGCATGATGCCATATGTACACAAGATACAAAAATTGTTGCATGTGTGCTAGTTGTTGCAAAAGAGAAGTAAATTGCTATGTAGGTTAAAATTTTTAATACATTTTGAAAGCTATAATTATTTTTCTTTTTGTAATTTGTAATGTCAATCCGTGCTACTTGGTAAGACTGCTTGGGGGATTTTATGCAAAAAATCTCTATGTTACGAAACTCTCAGAGCACGATTCTTTAATAAAGCTGGCATGACCCGTACGGTTGTTAACTCCTCGATCTGGAGCTCGATTTCCTCGGTAT
>CATIWQ010265308.1:0-14054 GCA_949673415.1 Euphorbia schlechtendalii | reverse complement strand
TTTCACGTGCTCTTGAATTGATCTAATTCTGCTGTAGTAACCAATATAATACACTCCTTTCATCAGGTTAAACACCATCCAGTTTATTAAGCTCGGATTAAGTGTTAGCTCATGTAATAGCCGTAGCTATCCTAGAATTAGACTTGTTTACGAAGAACACCACTCAGCCATTATGTATCAAGATTGACTAGAAACCCGTTCTATCAATCTTATACTCTGATCAGAGGTTTATGAGTGTGTCACTTCAATAAGGGGCGCTATTGTACATCTTCCATTATATCATTATATCAAGAGCGATGGATCCCATCTTGACTACTCAGCTTACCAACATATGATCATCACTATACCCGTAATCACCCATGTCATATGAATGAGTATGACCCAAAGTATAGCAACTCCTATTTAAGGTAACCAGTATGTCAAGTCTAAGTATACTTATACTACTACTACAATAAGACATGACAACAACACATGGATATAGTTATTTCCGAGTGTCTACATCCATGTGTTAACTCAAGGTACCACCTTCAGCTTATGAGATCAGGTGCTTGGATCTAATCCAAGGAGTAAGCTTACACATGCTAGTATATCTGCTCCATTGATGTCCAGTCTCAATGAAACTATGACTAGGGATATTTAGACTATTCATAGTAATACGTATATGTAGTTCTAACACCACATAGCTCCCACTATGTCCTCGCATTTTTACGCTATGAAGTAGTCACGGACTTTGTCTTATCAATAAGCATATATATAATACTATACATATATGTGTGAGCGGGCGACACGGGTCGGTGGGTCGAGAGCGCGCAAGGTGAGAGGCGCGGTCCATCGAGGTGTTTTGAAAAAAGGTGCAGGGGTCGGAGACCCGGGAAAAAAGGTTGAAAGAAAAAGTGAAAAACATTTTAGATCGGTTCGAACCCAAATCCGCCGTCTCTTAGTGTGGAGTCGTCACCTGGATTAGCTCTTTCCAGGAATTAGAGTCCTATGAGACTTAAAGTCCGGGGGACGACCCACTAAGACACAGAGATTTAGGTTCGGGATAAGTTGCTTATTTCTCATTGGATCACATTATATTACATCTACAGAAAACCGTATTCTCTTAATTATGCACATTCACACTTAGGCCATTTTTTATTTTAAATGCATGATTCACGTATAGCGAAAATAATAAATCATTCAAAAGGTGAAATAATAAACCATCCACAAAGGAGTAAGTAAATGCAGAAAATAAATGCGAAAAATAAAGATTACAAGGCTTAAAAAATCAGGGGATGCAACCGCCCGCTAACCTATCAATTACATTTTTCGTAAAAATATATGCAATATCTGAAGGAAAATTAAAATCCTAAACATACATCTAATCCTAATCTACCTACATCCACAAAGGTTAGCACAGGGGATATCACATATATGTTCTATTTTGAATTTAGCGAGGCCCGTGTGGCCTAAAAAAATCAATCGCGATAATGTTTTTGTTATTTAAATAAAACAATTCATTTTATTGGCACGTTGGTTGCTCATTTCAATTAATGAAATTTCTCGCATGGTAAATTGGTGAGGTCTGTTATCCGGGAATATATTTTATTCCCTTCATGGGGTTATTCTAACATACATGTCCCTTTAATAAAGAAAAATAGATGAAGAAGAATTACAAAATTTGAATAAAATAAAAATCATAGGTTCAAAAATGAAATCAGAAGAAGAAGAACACAGAAAGCACGGAAATTGCAGTTATAGGAACTCAGAGGCTTACCCTTACAGAATGAATCCATTTCGAAGATATCTGATTGGTCGTTGAAAATCCTCCCTATCCTTTAGTTTAGGTAAAAGTTGTTGTGAAAGTCCAAAAATGTTCATTTAATTCTTGGAAATTAAAGCAGTTCTAAAGCTATATTTTATCTATAAATTTTTCGGAGTCCTTGATTATCGAAAAAGACCCGATTATTTATAGGAGAAATTCCCGAAAATTCAAAAAGGTATGTTTTTTCATTAAGGGTCTTACCGGAAAAAAGTCTGGCGAGGCCCCTCACCAAGACTTTGGCGAGGCATATCCCTCACCAAAGCTTGGCGAGGGAGCCTCACCAAGCTCTTTGGCGAGGCATCGCCAAGCCCTTTGGTGAGGTATATGCCTCAAGCAAGGCTTGCCTTGCCAAAGCCTTTTGGCGAGGTTTACCTCACCCACCTTTGGTGATGTGAGCCCCCGAATCTAGTTTTTATTTGCAAAGTTCTATATATTTTTATATTTTTAATTAATTTCCAAATTAAAGTCCTTTTAAATTCAGTGACGAGGAAGAATCCCATTTGAAGATAATCGGACGGTAAAAAATCGTGTGATTCGAGGATAAATTTCCCAAAAACCCATCATCATTGAATGCGCGAGCTGGTACAAAATCCCATGCTCACTGCTGCCCCTTGTGTGATAATTGTTAGTTGTATAACTAGTATGATCACATGAAAAGAGTGTAAGGATATAAAATACCTGACCGATGTGGTTTGTGACTTCTTGTTCCCAACTGGTGATAACATAGGCCTTCCTTTCTAGCACTGTGTCTTAATAGGGTTTTTTTATTTCTTTCTTCGGGATCCCTTAGGTACTTGGTGCCCCTTATGGGCGGGCCGACCGTTTCTATCTGTGGCATCCCTTTAATGATCGGCAACCATTTCATTCTTCGATTGTGGTCATCGTGTGCCCCTTATGATGATTGTAGATAGGTGCCTGAATTTGTTTCAAAGACGTCTCTGATTTGTTTCCTGTGACAAGTCGGAGAAAAGTATAATGTTAATACATTTGATGATGAATTTTTTAATTATTTGATTGAGTTTATGCGAAGTAAAAATTTTTGCCCCTTCAATCAAAAATTAAAACATGATAAGTAAATAAGTTAAATAGAAATTCGGGGATATCTTGGGAATCGCTTCGTTGTAGGAGGCTTTTGTTGCAATGTTGACTTTAGGCTTAAGCGAGCCATCATCTTGTTTGTAGGTTCCTCATGTGGAGGTGGAGGTTCTTGTTTACTGGGACGGTGTTACCCTGGTTCAACATCATTTTTGCTTGTAAATGTCATGATGCGAATGTAACGTATGCATGTTTTTATGTATGAACAATATTTATCATATGATGTATGTTCATCTGTTATAGGTGTCGTGGGCTTCGTTCATTGAAGAGTCTTCTCTTGTGCTGGTGCGTGGTTGCCCCTTTGACTTATCTTGTTAGGGATTCCATGGATGACTTCCTCAAAGCGACGACCATGGGTTCGTTGTATTATATTTGAGTTCAGAGCTTGGATCTGATTTGAGGAAAGTCTGGATGAATCGTTGATCCCGCATTGTGTTGGGTATGATCTCTTGTAAGCCGTTTTGCCTGAAGTGTTGAAGGTATATGATGCCTCATACCGTTCCGAGGAGGGGATGACGAATTTGATATTTCTTTGGTTCTAATTTCTGCATAGATTTCCCTTGCGGGTTTTCAATCCATCAAACCTCGTCTTAATTTTTTCCTGGATAGCCCTTTCAAGTTTTCAATCCAGCAGACTCATTTTATTCTTTATTTTTTAAGTTTTTGGGTGTTTACTTATGACATTCTGCCATTGGCATGCAAGCAATCAAAATAAGCATATGCATAAAGATTGAGCAAAAATGATAATTCATTGATGAACTTAATAGGGGTATAAATGTTTCAAATGATTTGACTCCTGCCATCAATTAGCCCTTTCAGGTTTTCTAACCAATGTGGTTCTCTCGATGTCCTAAGTTTTTCCTAAGCCGCCCTTTTCGGGTTTTCAACTCAGCGGACTATTCTTTTTCTAGTTTAAAAAGGAACCCTAATTTTTGCTCAACTAACCGAGTGTTAACTTACAGGCTAATTACAAATTTATTTTTTGTTCGTACTACTTTTTAAAGATTTATTTCTTTCATCTATGCATGATAGCAATTGTGTAAGACTTGTTGATTTGGTAGATCAGTCACCGCCCATGTCCATGACTTCATTTGTTATCGCATTTATCATTTCTGATCGATTGGTTGGTGCTCATGCCACTTTGCTGGCTTGACATGTACGTGATGATGAGTCTTGATCATTGGTGTTTCTTGTGATGATTGTCCCACAAATAGTAGTAGGCCTTGTGAAGGAACTGTTGACATGTTCAATAGCCTGAATCCTTTTTATCTTTTGCATTGACTCTTTTTTTATTATCCCACAAATGATGGTGATCCATTTGTTGACATGTTCAACTATCTGACTCCTTCTTCATATTATTGCATCGGTTGTTTGATGGTGGTGATGGAGTTGTTGACGTGTTCAATGATCTGACTCCTTCTTTGTGGTATTGCGCCAGTTGTTTGGTCTCATGAATGGTTGTGATGGAGTTGTTGACGTGTTCAACGATCTAACTCCTTCTTTGTGGTATCGCGCCATTTGTTTGGTCCCAACTTGCTTGGTTGACATTTTGGCCTTATTCTAGCTCCGATCCTTTTGATCTTTGCTTGAGTCAGTGGATGTTACATGCTTGGAGATCTTTCCATTAGTCTTTCATGTTGTCTAAGTACATGTATTTGTCTCTCACATTCTCTCAAGAGTCAAATCATTTGAATTTATTATGGAGAATCCATTTATACCAAAATTAATTTCATGAAATGATGTGTCACGTGTGCTAAAAACATTATGTATATGTTTATGAGAATGTGTGATGTCATTGATAAAATATCAAGCAAATAAACAATGTTCAAATTATTCAAAAATAATTCAAAAGAAGCCTTGTAGGCTAAGTAGCTAAATGCTAATTTATTACATCATCAATCATGGGTGCTAATACCCCCAGGATGTGTCCATGGATTCAAAGTGCTCCATCCTATCTGCCTTCTCAAACACTTCTTGGTAGCTCGAGAAGATGTCTGAACCAAACTTGTTCCTATATGATGGCAGTGCACCATCCCGTAGCTTGGTTATCATCTCTGGTAGAGTTAAGCGAGCTCGAAGCTTGACCTGCGTGGCCATCCAATGTGCATAGTAAGATTTGAAGCTCTCACACTACCTTTGCCTTATAGCCTCCAGATGTTGCATTGTGGTTTCCATCTGAGAGTTGAAACCATAATGCCCCACCATAGCCTGAGCAAGCCTGTTCCAATTAGAGGCTATGTCCAGCGGAAGGTGGCTATACCATTCATTGATTGGGTGGCCTAAGGTGATGACGAAGAGCTTAGCCATCATTCGATCACTAACCCTTAATGCTCTCATCACCGTCTGGTAATGTGTCAAGTGAGCGCACGGGTCACCAGATCCTACGTACTTCTCAAACTACAGCATTGCGAAGTTTGGGGGCGGGGCAAGCTATCTTCATCCTCGATTGTCAGTTATGCAGGGTATATGTTCCTTAGGTGGCCACCGTTAATGGCCAAAAACTGTTGCCATAGTTTTGCCATGCCAGGTTGTTGGAGGATGGCGTTCCCTACGCATGGATAAGAGCCATATTGCACTTGGGGATATACCACAAAATGGGACAGTTGAGGTGCTTGGAACTGTGAGGTGACCGACGTACTCTAATTAGGAATAGGCTATTTGGTCACTCCTTGGTAAAAAGGCCCTAGTGCAAACGTTGGCTGCCCCATTTATCCCGGGAAGAATTGGGGGGGATTGGTGAAGTTTTATCCTGGCTACCCAATCGGAGTCTAGTTCAGCTGACTTTATCCTGCCCCATACTAATAAAAGGTAGTTGGGGGCACCATGCGTGAGGTGGGAGGTCCCCCTATTGGATTGACATTGTTAAGGGTGACCTCCGGGTTGGTCACTATATTCTGGGCCCTCCCGACATGTTGGTAAATGAGTGATGCTAGCTGTTCACTATTGGCAAAGGCATTCAAGGTAGTTGCAATCTCGGTGCTCACCGACGACTGCTGAGAATTTTATCCCATAAGGACAGGGTGATCCTCTCCCGCTCTTTCTTCTCACTGATTAGCCATAATTGACGTGCGCTGAACTGAATCCGAGTCTGAACTCGAGTCCTCGCTTGAGTCGGTGTATGGAACCCCCTCCATATTAGCCACAATTGGGGAAATGCAGACCAGGCCTCTTCTAAGCCCCTTTGATACATGAGCAAAATATTAGACCGTGCATGTAAGACTTTTGATATGATTCATGATGCGAGAAATGCATGAGGTGTTTAATGTTATGGCTGCATTCACAAGGGGTTATCATGCCATGATGTGAAATAACATGTATGTCAATCCATTTGAAACAAACAGGTTAGTCGTTAGGTAAAGAAGAAAATAGTTGGAAGTGAAAATCCAACAACGGGGGTTGGATTTGAGATTTTTACAATGTTTGTGTGACATTGTAATGTGAGTGATGTAAGTAAGGTGACTAAGTTACCTGTGTGGTAATAGGTCAATGGTTTGAGGTTTTGTACTATGACTAGGTCTCATGGAATGAGGGGGTCAAAATTGTTTCGGGTAAGCAGTGTAACATAGCCTAATAAAATGAAAACAACTACTGTATGTAGCTACCTAATGAATGATTTGGTTATTTTACCCAATTAGGGTGGAGTTTCGAATACTTGTGTGGTCATCACTATTTGAGGGTATGTGGTGATATGTGAATTATTACCTTGTGTGGGCGAATGATTCGGGTATGAGGCTTATACCCTTAAAGATTTGGTAAGGTAAGACTTTTTGAAGTAAGTTCGCCCCGTGTGAGCTTAGGTTAGGACATCAACTGGGATATCCTTTAATTTGGGAAAAATGGTTTTGGGTAGGTATTTGCACCGTTTGGGCTTTTAGTGTGTATAATTGCTCTGGAAGGGCTGTGAGTTGAATGTCGAGTGAACATCTCAAAGATGATGTTTTGGATATATTATTTCCCCTTATGGGCTAAGTGTCGGATGTCAAGTGGACATCATGCAGTAATAGAAAGGTATGTTTGCCATGCACAGGCTAATAGCGAGATGTCAAGTAGACATCTTGTTGAAAAGGGTTAATTGATGTTCCTAAGTAGTTTTATGTTGTCCTAGGGTGACACGATCTAAAGTGTCAACTGTGCCTAAGTGTATGTGATATTGTTTTGGTATCGTGATATGTACATTTAATATCATGAGTGTGTGCGTTCAAGTATCTGCACTAAGATTCGTGGTTAGTATGACATTTGTAAAATGACAAATTGAAAGTAGTATACAAGTGGCACATAGCATGCAATGTCATATCTTCCAACCGTACAACTCCCGCGTGTAGGGTTTTTAGCTAGTCTCTATCCTAAGTTTGGTTCATCTTAGTATCGCGAGGATACTAAGGAGCGCACCTGTAGGAAAATACAATGCATGATCGCGTGTTTGGGTAACACCCTACGGAAAAAGCCTATGGTTTATTTACAAGAGGTTTCTAAGTGGGTTGTTGATGTAGAAGGTTCTTGTTGCGCTAAAATACACTCCAAGCCTCTAACGAGGGAGGTACATGCGATATGGCAATAAGTGCTCCACTTGCTTAAGTACTATCTTTTCTCAGGGAGGAAGATTAGTACAAGAGAAAGCTTCGTGGGTATAGGGGTACCTTAGACTTATGGGCTAATCCCCTCTATTGCAATGCGTTATTTATGAATATGTCTTAATTAAGAGAAAATGGAATAATGTGATCAATAATTTTCGACACTTATCCAAAATCTAAAACCTTAAAAAAAAGTTTTAGAAAATTCCCAAGCGGAGTCGCCATTGTGAGCGGACGACACGGAGCGATGGGTCGAGAGCACACGAGGTGAGAGGCGCGGTCCACCGAGGTGTTTTGAAAAAAGTTGCACCGGGTTGGGGACCTGGGAAAAAAGGTTGAAAGAGAAAGCGGAAAGCGTTTTAGATTGGTTCGAACCTGAATTTGCCATCTCTTAGTGTGGAGTCGCCACCTGGATTAGCTCTTTCCAGGAATTAGAGTCCTGTGAGACTTAACATCCGGGGGACGGCCCACTAAGACACAGAGATTCGGGTTCGGGATAAGTTGCTTATTTCTCATTAGATCACATTATATTATAGCTACAGAAACCGTATTCTCTTAATTGGGCACATTCGCACTTAGGCCATTTTGATATTAAATGCATGATTCATGTATGACGAAAATAATAAATCATCCACAAGGCGAAATAATAAACCATCCATAAAGTAGTATGTAAATGCGGAAAATAAATGCAAAAAATAATGATTACAAGGCTTAAAAAATCAGGGGATGCAACTGCCCACTAACCTATTAATTACATTTCCCAAAAAATGAAATTGCGATACCCGAAAGAAAATTAAAATCCTAAACATACATCTAATCCTAATATACCTGCATCCACAAAGGTTAGCACAGGTGATATCACATATATGTTCGATTTTGAATTTAGCGAGGCCTGTGTGGCCTAAAAAAATCAATCTTGATAATGTGTTTGTTATTTAAATAAAACAGTTCGTTTTATTAGCACTTTGGTTGCTCATTTTAATAAATGAAATTGCTCGCATGATAAATTGGTGAGGGCTGTTATTCGGGAATATGTTTTATTCCCTTCGTGGGGGTATTCTAACATACATCTCCTTTTAATAAAGAAAAATAGATGAAGAAGAATTACAACATTTGAATAAAATAAAAATTGTAAGTTCAAAAATGAAATAAGAAGAAGAAGAACACTGAAAGCACAAAATTGTAGTTCTAGGAACTCAGAGGCTTACCCTTACGGAATGAATCCACTTCGAAGATATCCGATCGGCCGTTGAAAATCCTCCCCGTCCTTTAGTTTTGGTAAAAGTTGTTGTGAAAGTCCAAAAATGTTCTTTTAATTCTTGGAAATTAAAGCAGTTCTAAAGCTATATTTTGTTTGTAAATTTTTTCGAAGTCCTTGATTATCGAAAAAGATATGACTATTTATAAGAGAAATTCCTAAAAATTCAAAAAGGTAAGTTTTTTCGGTAAGGGTTTTACGGGAAAAAAGTCCGGCGAGGCCCCTCATCAGGACTTTGGTGAGGGAGCCTCGCCAAGCTCTTTGGCCAGGCATATGCCAATATGCCTCGCCAAAGCTTGGCGAGGGAGCCTCGCCATGCTCTTTTGCAAGGCATGCCTTGCCAAGCCCTTTGGCGAGGCTCATGCCTCGCCAAAGCTTGGTGAGGCTTACCTTGCTGAATCCTTTTGGTGAGGTTTGCCTCACCCACCTTTGGCAATGCGGGCCCTCGAATCTGGTTTTCCTCAAAGTTCTATGTATTTTTATATTTTTAATTAATTTCCGATTTAAAGTCCTTTTAAATTCAGCGACGAGGAAGACTCCCATTTGAAGATCGTAGGATGGTAAAAAATCATGTGGTTCGAGGATAAATATCCTGCATAGCCGTCATCATTGAACGCACGAGCTGGTACAAAATCCCATGCTCACAATATGATACCAACGAGATACATAAATAACAAAACACTGATAAGCTACAAAGATTCCTTAATTATTATTAACAATAATATGAAACCGTTTGTACATTATAATTAATTAAGACATACCACCTTAATTGCCTCTAGGGCATACATCATGTCTAACAATTTCCCACTTGCACTAGAGATAGCTACCCATGTGCTTCATGCCATACTTGTTAACTTGTTGGTCATGTTTAACTTGAGTCAACGGCTTAGGCCTTATTTGGTTCATGATTTTTTCATAGTATGGTATGATATGGTTCTAACTTAAATTCACTTATTTGGTTGTATGGTTATTTTCATGGTATAGTTCTCTCATGGTTTTTTCATGGTTCCAAGAACCACGGATTTGGTGGTTCTCCATGGTTCTCCTTTAAATTAAACTAAAATTTAAAAAAACCATACCATACCATACCATCTATCCAAACACAAAATTTAAAAGAACCATACCGTACTTTAATGAACCACGGAGAACTATCATCCAAACAAAGCCTTAGTTAGCCCATCCGCTAGATTCTAATCCATTAGGATGTATTCTAAGCTTATATCTTTCCTAGTTACTATCTCCTAAATGAGATGATACTTTTTGAGTACATGTCTATTTCTCTGACGAGATCGTGGTTCCTTTGCCTGAGCAATAGCCCCATTGTTATCGCAATAGACCACTATCAGATTTACAATGCTAGACACCACACCGATATCACCTATAAATCCCTTAAGCCAGACAGCTTGCTTAGCCACTTCTGAAGCAGCTATATACTCAAATTTTGTGGTTAAATTAGCAATTGTATCCTATTTGAAACTCTTCCAAACAACTGCCCCTCCATTTAACATAAACACATAACCTAACTATGACATATAATCATCCCTGTCAAGCTGAAAACTCACATCTGTATATCTCTCTAAAGATACATCACCTACTCCATATACTAAAAACATATCCTTAGTCATACATAAGTACTTGAGGATAGTTTTAATGGCCATCCAGTGCTTCTCACCTAGGTCATATTGAAATCTGCTTGTGATGCTCAATGTATTTGAGATGTTAGGCTGAGTGCATACCATAGCATACATGATAAAACCTATTACTGATGCATAGGGTATTCCATTCATGCATAGTCTCTCCTCTTATGTTCTTAGACACTCAGATTTAGAAAGGTTAATCCTATGAGATAATGGGAGATAACCCTTTCTTGACTGCTCAAGGTTAAATCTAGCTAAAACCTTGTCTGTGTATGTACTTTGCGAAAGACCTTGCAACCTTTTGGATCTATCTCGGTAGATTTTTATACCAACTATAAAAGTTGCTTCTCCAAGGTCTTTCATAGAACTTCTTTGACAACCGTGACTTAACTATTTGAAGAAAAGGAATATCGTTTCCTATCAGTAATATGTCATCGACATATAATACTAGGAAAATGATGACCGCACTCCCACTAGCCTTCTTATATACACAGGGCTCATTAGCATTTGACATAAAACTAATTTCTTGGATTATCTCATTAAACCTAATATTCTTACTCCTCGATGCTTAGTTAAGTCCATAAATGGACTTTTGCAACTTGCATACCTTAGAGCTATCCTTGGATGTAAAACCCTCAGGTTATGCCATAAACATATCCTATCTAGATTTTTGTGAAGGAAAGCTGTTTTCACATCCATCTGCTAAATCTCATAATCGTAATGAGTGCCGGTGGCAAGGAGTATCCTGATAGACTTCAGCATTGCCATCGATGAAAAGCTCCCATCATAGTCAATGCCTTTTTTTTATTGTACCCTTTTACAACCAGCCTTACTTTATAGGTAACTATGTTACCATCCATGTCAGTTTTCTTCTTGAAAACCCACTTGCATCCTATGGGCCTAATCCCACTTGGGGCATCAATCAAGCTCTAGACTTTATTTTCGTACATGGAGTCCATATCCAACCTCATAGCTGAAAGTCATTTATTGGATCTTTTAAGCCTTCCATTGCCTTCTTGTAAGTCCTGGGCTCATCATCTTCCATAAGAGAGATGTTTATCATCAGTGATGAAAAACCCATTTCGCTCTGGAGGATTGGAGCCTGACCTGACCTACGCAATGTCGGTGTTATAATAGGCTATTCCATGCTTACACTATCTTGTGTAACAGGTTTAGATATAATCAGTTGATTGTCTGTTTGATCTTCTTGAGTGACTAACTCAAGATTGCTCCCACTAGCTTTCGCAAGTATATGATCCTTCTCGAGGAATTGAGCATTTCTGGAAACAAGGACTTTTTGTTCCTTGGGATCAAAGAAGGTATACCATATAGTCTCCTTAGGGTAACCTATAAACAGACACCTGCCAAACTTAGCACCTAGCTTATGTGAACTTATCCTTTTCACATAAGTAGGACATCCCCAAACTCTCAGGTGAGAAAGAGCGGGTTTCTTACCATACCATAACTCATATGGGGTTTGATCAATTGATTTAGAGGGCACTTTGTTTAGAATATAAACTACGCTCTCAAGTGCATAACCCCAAAATGATCTGCTGAGTTCTGCTTGGCTCATCATAGACCAAACCATATAGAGTAAGGTTCGATTCCTCCTTTCTGACACTCAATTGTGTTGGGATGTATAAGTAGGTGTCCACTGGGATAAAATACCATTATCCCTTAGATATTCTTGAAACTCTTAGCTTAAGTATCCATCACCTCGATCAGATAAAAGGGTCTTGATACTTTTCCCAAGCTGTTTCTCTACTTCGGTTTTGAACTCTTTAAATTTATCAAAACTCTCAAACTTGTGCCTAATAAGGTACAAATAACCATATCGTGAGTAATTCTGGATAAAGGTTATGAAGTAGATGAAACCCTCATGTGTCTTAACACTCATTGGATCACATACACCAGAGTGTATTATTTCCAAAGTACTAGTGGCACGCTATTCCTTTCTTTTAAAAGGTTTCTTAGTCATCTTCCTCTTTAAACAAGGTTTGCACATGCCCTAGAATTCCCATTCCATTAAACCTAAGTCTCCACATTTGTATAACTTGGTTATGCGAGTCTCATTTATGTGGCTAGATGACAATGCCATAAGTATGAGGATTTTTCATTATCTAATCTCGATTTCTTAACAATGTTTATATTTTGAATTTTAGTTTAATATCTAGAACAAATATGCCATTCACAAATATTCCACAAGCATAAAGAATATTATCACGTTGAATTTGACATTTATTATTAAAAAACAAATTTCAAATCCTTCTGTTACTAAAAGTGCAACAAAAATAATATTCTAAGTGATAGTAGGGATATAATAGCAATTGTTCAAAACTAAAATTAGGCAACTAGGAGTTTGGCGAGGCTTGCCTTGCCAAAGCTCATTTTTTGGCGATGCCTACCTCAAGCCCGGGATTCAGTATCCCTCGGCTTTTTTTGAATTTTTTTGATGTATTTTTGTATTTTTTAATTAATTTCTGAATTAAAAAATAAAATTAAATAATTTTATTGAAAATGTCCTTTTGAATTCAAAGACGAGGTGGATTCTTACTCAAATACTCCTAGATACTCGACAAATGTGTGATTCAAGGATAAAATCCCAAAAAGCCATCATCATTGAATGCACGAGCTGGTACAAAATCCTACGCTCACAATTGCCCCTCGTGTGATCGTTGCTGGTCGAACAGCCAGTGTGATCACACGAAACGAACATAGGGATATAGCA
Source organism: Euphorbia schlechtendalii (assembly GCA_949673415.1). Lineage (NCBI taxonomy): Eukaryota > Viridiplantae > Streptophyta > Magnoliopsida > Malpighiales > Euphorbiaceae > Euphorbia > Euphorbia schlechtendalii. The sequence goes on along the minus strand of CATIWQ010265308.1, from coordinate 961 downwards.
TACCTAACTGGTGTCATTGGTGACTTCTTGTTCCCAATTAGAGATAAAATAGGCCTTCTTTTTTTGCGCTGTGTCTTCGTATGTGTGAGCACGGGATTTTGTACCAGCTCGCGCGTTCAATGATGATGGCTTTTCGGGAAATTTATCCTCGAATCACATGATTTTCGACCATCCGACGATCTTCATATGGGAATCCTCCTCAGACATTTTAAATTATTTAACTAAAAAAAAAAATCCCACGCGGAGGCAGCCTTGCGCGAGGCTGCTCAAGGCAGCCCGCGCGAGACAGCCTGGCGAATGGCAGCCTCGCGCAAAGCTGCGCGAGGCAGCCCGCACTCCCCGCGAGGGCCCTAATGACCCCTCCTGGGGATTCCCGCGAGGGTCTTTAGCGACCCTCGCGGGGCCTCCCCGCGAGGGTCCTAGGTGACCCTCGCGGGGATCCCCGCGAGGGTCCTTAGCGACCCTCGCAGGGCCTCCCCGCGAGGGTCCTAGGTGACTCTCGCGGGGATTCCCGTGAGGGTCCCTAGCGACCCTTGCGGGGCCTCCCCGCGAGGGTCCTAGGTGACCCTCATGGGGATCCCCGCGAGAGTCCCTAGCGACCCTTGCGGGGCCTCCTAACGAGGGTCCTAGGCGACCCTCGCGGGGATTCTCGCGAGGGACCCTCGCGGGAGACCCCGCGAGGCCTCGAGACGCGCGAGACCGCTCTTTGTTTTGGATTTTTCGGGACTTTTTTATCTATAAATAGTCGGGTCTTTTTCAGTACAGGGGGGAAAATTCAGAGAGAAAAATCCTCTCATTCAGAATAAAAACTAAATACGTTTTTTATTACTTTCTTCTAACTTTTTCTCGGATCCAAAGACACTTTCGGATCCAAAATTTCTTCATCTTTTCTTCTTAAATCCTCAGATATTCTCGGGTCTAAAACCAATTTAGAACCCGAGTCTGATTATCTTTTGGATAA
>CATIWQ010265260.1:0-30951 GCA_949673415.1 Euphorbia schlechtendalii | reverse complement strand
AAAAATTGACCCACTCAGGCATCTTTTATGTTCTATCACAAATAGGCATAATCACTAAAAATCATTCAAAATTAGAAAATCAAACAAAAAGTAGATAGGTGCAATAAGCAATATAATACCCAAATTAATACACTGGGGCTTACTTGTTCACATACATCGATTAACTTGCACAAGAAAACTACTAGTCAGAACTATTGGCAATTCAAATGATATACATATGTTTCAAATTTTCAATATATTAAGGCATCATCATGAAATAGTTACACTATAGTCAAACTGGACTAATAATCAGTAAACAGAATTCATTGGAGCTTATTGATGGAAATTGAAATCATATATTAATAGTTGTAAACTGATGAACTAATCTGAAATTGAAAGACTATAAGGTAAAACAAAATAGTTATATAATGATGTTTTTCTCTTTAACCTATAATTTAGAAAGTTTGTTAAATCTTCCACTACCAAATTTATCTGTACAAATAATCTCTCAAAAAATAACTCTAAAAATCCCAAATATTGTAACCACCAATAATTAGGCTAACAATTCCACATTAGTTTTTCAACAACACTGTTCAATTAGAAATGAAATAACGTCTAAAGAATGCTCAATTTGAGTTACTAAATTAACAATATGCATTTAAGTGTAGTAATAGCTTAATAGCAGGAATACAAGAGGCTTTACCCATTGGCATTTTCTGAAGTGAGACAGGCATCCCTAGCAATCAATACCTGAACCATGAGAATTATGAAGATTGTAAAAGCTTTGACCATATTTCAACATCAAGTTTGAATTCAGTTCTTTCATTCTTCTATATTCAATTGAAGACATACTTGGCAACATTGTACATTACCACCACATGCCGCATAATGAAGAGCTGTGCTTCCTGAACCTGTAAAGTAGCAACACATGGCTTCTCAATTTTCTGTTCTTGTATAAATACCACAAATATGTCCAACAACATCACTTCCTAAAGATGGCGAAAACGAATTTCGCAGGTGGATATCCTAAATTTATTTGTAATATTAATTACGGATTTTCTGAATCCCAGTTGAAACTTGTTGCTCTCAGCTAAATGTCATAACAACAAATTATGGATTTTTATTAATTTATATTGGCTGAATGCATCGAGACCCCTTTAAACTTGTCCAAAAATGCTCATTTGCCCCCTACACTTTCAAAAAGTTCCAAATATCCCCCTGAACTTGTAAAAAGTGCACTAGTTTCCCCCTTATTGTCATATGTCACTTTCTAGTTGGTTTGACTTTTCAAAATGCCATATTTCTCTCTCCATCAAGAAGCTGACATGTGGCAAACTTGTGGACTTTTAACAAGTTCAAAGGGTTATTTGGAACTTTTGAAAGGTAAGAGGAAAATAGGTGTTTAGGGACAAGTTCAGAGAAACTCGGATGGACTAAGGCCTGTTTGGGATTACTATCCCAGCTGCTGTCTTCAAAGCTCAACTCACAAATTTTTCATAGAAAATCATTTTTAGGTATTGGACAAAAGATTTTGACTCTTAATACTATTTATAAGAGTTTGTTTGCTATATATTTCCAGAGCTTTTTGGGATAGAAGCCTGGAAAAGCTTGAACACTAAGCTTTTCAGGACAGCAGCCTGGGAAAGCAATCCCAAACTGGCCTTTAAAATGTTTACAAATTCATCATAATCAAAAGCTTGGTTTACCTTTGGTTAAACTCTGAGATAGAGTATTTGTCATTTGATCTGTTTGTTAATATAGTCCAACAGTCAGGGATGCTAGGTATGTAATCAGCAAGAAGAAGGCGGACACATTGAGCATGGCCGTTAAAAGCAGCCAGGTGTAATGCAGTACCTTCATTAAGATAGTCTGATCTGTGAATCTGAAGTTCACAAATTTACACAAACTTCATTTCCTAATTCCTTGAAAATGAACAAATGGAAATTACTTAAATTACATGGCTAAATGCATCATCAACTCCCTCAGCTTATCTCATTTTGCCTACTACCCCCGATAGCTACCTCAACTTGGCAAAAGTGCACCAGTTTGCCCTCTAAATGACACGTGTCATCTTCTAGTTGCTTTGACTTTTCAAAGATGCAATTTTTCCCAAATCAGAAGCCGACATGTGGCATTCAGGGGGGGATTGGAGCATGGGACCTTTACAAAGTTCAGGGGGCGGTCGGCAAAATGAGACAAGTTGATGCAAATTGGCCGACTTACATTGGCTCTAAAAAGCATCAGAATCAAAACAACTTCCTAGTGACCATGTTGACAGGCTTGCATCAAAGCAGTCTGATTAACAACACCAAAGGGTCAACATTTCACCGCATAATGAACTCATTCAAATAATCTCAAGCTAACTGAATGCTAGAATTTACCTGACCGTGATAATTCCTCAGATTAATATCAACTCCAGACTCAACCAAGAGAGAAACTATCTAAGAAAACAAGTAAAATCGCCGTAAGAAAGGATTGCCACAAAAACCATTGATTTGGCAGCTGAAATGGTTACCTCATGGTGGCCTTGGGCTGCAGAGTAATGTAAAGGCGAATTTCGAACCCCAAAAGTTGAGTACTTAGCAACCCTGGGATTGCATTCTAATAAAGCCTTTGCTTCTTGAAGATCTCCATCTCTTGCAGCAGAAACTAAACGCTCCCCAGAAGCAGAACAACCAAAAGAATTGCCCATCACACTCAGAAATTTCATGCTTTAAAGAATATACAGATTCCCTCTCTTGTTAATTGAAATGTTGAAGTAAATCTTTTTAGGCTATTTACAAAATTTTACAATTCCTGGTATCTACCAATTAACCAAACTAACAACTACCCCAAATACTAAACTAACTTGTAAGGATTGGTTGCAACAGTCAGAATCTAACTGACTTTATTGACAAATCCTAAAATATAAACAGTTAAAAGTAAGAAAGAGAGACTCCAGTTGACATCCAAAAGAAAAAACAAAAGAAAGTCTTTCTAATTAACTACTCCTTAATTAATCAAAGAAAATTTAGAATCTGAATGTGACTATTTATACTTAACTTAATTATCTTGTGAACTTCAAGAAATCGAACAAACAAACATAACCTTTCAGTAATCAAATAAAAATAACAAAAATCTTATTTTACTTTATCACCAAAATCAATACAAAAAACAATCTCCCCCTTGACGATCTATAGATATCCCAAGCAGAAGCCTTTATTATTGCTCAATTAAAAATCAAAATCTGCAAAAACCCAATTCAGAACTTGCTTCAACGAAGCACAATTTGATTCGTAAGTATCCAACTAGTTTCCTCTGATACCCAAAATTCCTCAAAAATAAAAACATGTATGGAAAAACCTAGATCAGGTAATCTTATACTCATGCAATCAGGGGATTCCGGTAAATTTTTTTACAAAAGGGTAATAAAAGGAACCGAAAAATCAGGTGTAAGGAAGAGAAGAAAAACGTGAAGAGCTGAATGTGGGGTTTTAATGAGGAAACAGTTACAAATTAATCAATCAATCACTAAAAAACGTAAAGAAATAGAAGAAACAAAAAGAAAAGAAGAATATAATGGGGAGAGCTGAAAGCGACTTTTAACTGCAACTCCATTTCAACTCACTGAAATGGAGAGAGCGTGCTTCAATGCCATCTTTCCTCTACATTTTCCCCTTTTTCTTTTGCCCATTTTATTTTTTCTACCTTTTGGTAATCAGTTTTGGCTGTAGAAGGAGGCATTTAATAATAATAATAATAATAATAATAATAATAATAATAATAATAATAATAATAATAATAATAATAAACATCCATCTCAAAATATTTTCTTTTTCATATTTTTCGTTAAAACAAAAAGAAACAGATTATTAAACTTATGGCATATTCTATGGACAATGTTTTTATTAATTTTTGGCAAAATGCATTATTTCCCCCCTGAACTTGGCTCAAAAAGCCTTTTACCCCCTCAACTTTTAAAAAGACCAGTTACCCCCCTCAACTTGGCAAAAAGAACCCGTTACCCCCCTTAACTTGGCAAAAGTGCACCAATTACCCCCCTCAATGCCACATGTCAACTTCGGGTTCAAACCAACTAGATTCTGACACGTGACATTGAGGGGGTGACTGGTGCATTTTTGCCAGGTTAAGGGGGGTAACTGATTTTTTTTGCCAAGTTGAGGGGGGTAATTGGTCTTTTTGAAAGTTGAGGGGGGTAAAAGGCTTTTTGAGCCAAGTTCAGGGGGGAAATGATGTATTAGGCCTTAATTTTTCTATTATCATGATTAGATCAATGTTATAAAAAGCAAAGTGATGTTAATTTTGTTAAAACAAAGTCACATAACATACATCTTTGTTAAAACAAAGTCATCGTAACATACATCAAATTTAATTTTAGATTTTATAATTGTATTTTCTCGATTTTTATATTTTTTTGTGTCTTACCCCTTTTATATTTTGGTTCAACCGTTTATACCAACAATTTGATTGTGTATTAAGATTATCATATAAACCGTAATGAAAATCAATGACTAAGTGTTTTGTTGTATAAACAGTAATGAAAATCGATGGTATAAATGCTTTATACCAAGTAGACACAAGGTATAAACACGTTATAATCGCTTTATACTACGTATAGAATGCTTATACAACACATTATATTATGATAGTATAAGGTATAAAAATGGTATAAGAGCTTTATACCATGTCTACAAGTAGTATAAAGAAATTATACCATCCACATATTTTTACCATACTAGCATAAGGTATAAAAGTGATATAAGCATTTTATACTATGTATAAAAGTGATATAAGCATTTTATACTATGTATAAAAAAAATAAAGCTTTAAATATCACTCTTAAAACTAATTTTTTGTTGTGGTGGTAAACACACCGGTGAAAATAAACCCTAACCCTCTCCAAAGAAACTCTACCTCTATAGATTTGATAATTCTCATCTCCTCTGCTTGTAAGTTTGTTCGTTAGGGAGGTAGAGAAAGTCCAATAAGGCTTTTTCTCCCTCCCTCCCATCCTTTACTTTCTTATCTTTCTTTTTTCTTGTTTTTAAAATTTTAGGGTTTTTGGTGAGAATAATCTACACTTGTTACTTTTTTATGAACAACATCATGATTGTTTACTTCAAACATGGTTGGATCTATTGCTATATAGGTCAATCTTGATAGTTTTACAATTTGGATAGACTTCATCCGCTTTTAGACAAGATACATGTTGACCTTTCACAATAGACATCCATATCTATCTCCATAAAAGATAGTTTAAGATTTAAAAAATGATTAATGTTGTGGCGTAAGCAAAAATTTAATGGTTGATCTTCGAAATCATCAGTTAGAGGTTAAGAAAATATAGGTTGTAGCGTCTTTTTTGTTTTCGGATTAAGTCTTGCCAAATGTCATGTGTGTTTGTGGTCTGTGCATTTTGTTTAGTGTTTTAACTCTGGTAAATTATTTGTTTAGTTTTTTCTAGAATCGTATCTATTAATCAGTTTGCGAATCATCCTGCTTGGATGTTAGCTAGAGCAGCCAATTCTTCAACAGGTAAGGGGACTTGGCTTCATGTTTGGCCACCTTTGATTAGTTTTGTTATTGTACATGATTTAATATAATAAACTATAAAAGAACTTTTGCTTTTTATTGGTACATGGAGAGTTATCCAAATAAAATTGTAAATAAAAAGGATGAAAATAATGGGAGATGAACAAACTAACAAAAAGAAAAAGGTAAAAATAAGAGCAAGATGTTCAAGCAACATTTACTTTTGATAAACAACATGCTATAACATACATGGAAGTAAAAAACCTCTCAATTACCACTGAATTCCTAGTTTCAACCTCCTACTTGAAGAAGAAGAAGAAGAAGTTTCCTCACTAGGAGACATTTAAAAAGATCAAAATGAAGTTAATGACACTATCAGCCAAAAAAAGGAAGAAAATACAACTGCAAACATGGTAATTGAAGAACATGAATATGTGGAGAGTGAGAAAGAGCAAGAGGTTGAAGATGATAACAACAATGAGAATATAACTGAAGGAAATGAAGCGAAATAAACTCAAGATCATGAAGAGATCAATATTGAAGAAAAGAAAATATCGTGATTAAGAAAAAAATTAAAAAAAGAAAGAAAATATAATGGATTCTCTACATGAGTCAAATTAATTACGCAATCTCTAGTACTATTTCTTGATGTCACATTAAATTTGGGATTCGAAAAAGAAAAATTGAATTTTTACTATGTAACTACTGGTTGTTGTGATAGCAAGACATTTAAAAGGTATAAAACAATATTCAATATTCATAAGATATATGCAATGTTGGACCGTGCCCTAAGTGAAGGCATGCTATAGAAACATGCAAAACCTAATATCTGATCTGAATAATCTCTTTAAACATGGTGAAACATTTTTATTAGTAGTACAAACATAACTATCATGTTCTTCATGATGGTCTAGGAGAAAAAGAAAAGGGCATTTTATGGGACTACAAGAAAGAGTTAAAATATATTTAGGTCTTGCTATAGTGTAAACTTACAAATGCCATAATTCGAGTTTTGATTTTGAAAAAAACATCATTTGAGTTTTATTTTTCAAATTATGAGAAAATAACAAATAACCGCTAATTTCTAGTTTATAGTTATTATAACCGGTATAATAGTTATTATACCCGGTATAATAGTTATTATACTTGGTATAATAGTCATTGTGCCTAGTATAACACCTGGAATATATACCAGGTATAATAACTATTATACTAGTATAATAGTTATTATACCTGGTATAATAGTCATTGTGCCTAGTATAATGACCATTATATATTCCAGGTGCAATGAGTATTGTACATATATAATGACTATTATGTTATTCAAATGTGAAATTTGAAAGTGGATCTTAATATATTCTTTATCTCCAATTATTTGAATATCTATTGGTCCACTTAGCTTATATAATCGATCAGATTGGGGTGAATGTTGTTTTAACTTGTTCTTTTGAGATTTAAAAATCTTTTACCAAGTTAAGTTAATGAATGCTGAGTTAAGCTTGTTGAGTGCAAAATTGGATAAAACACAAACCATTCAGATTGATCTGACGTTAAATTGTTTGCAATGTGTTGAGTGATTCTTACTTAGCTCAGGATGGTTTTCAAACTAATAAAAACACACAGAGAGAGGATGATGTATGAGCGCAAAATGTTAAAGATAAAAGATAAGTTTAAGGAAGAAAAACACCTCGATTTATTCTGGTTCAACCCCTAGCTTACCTCTAGTCCCCGAATACCTTTGCTGAGCTTTAATCCATTGGTGTTCTTTACTTTAACTAGGCGGAGAAGCGTTTGATAGCGGGTAGAATGATTACAACAAGTACCTTCCAAGCTTACTACCACTCACTTAGTTTCAGTACCCTTCTCAAACTAACTCATACAGATTTGACTAAAATGATTTCACACACTATACTCAACTTATAAATCGTTGGTTCCTTTATAATGAATAACTTAGCTAGAATCTAAGCCTGATTATATTACAAATAGATTGGAATATGTTGTTTGCTCTGGATTGCTTGATTTAGAATTTCAAAGGTAGTGATTGATTTGATAAAGGTTTAGTTCTTTATATATTCAAAGTGATTTGCCAAGTTGCAAACGTTTGCTCCAGGCTCTATTTATAGATGTATATTTTTGGAAGTAGCCATTGTAAACTTCTCATCTTGACTCTAGCTCTTAAAATCTCTTCTCTTCACAGCTTTGAAATCTATTAGTTTGAAATAGATTTGTAGACATTTATAGATAACGATTTTCAATGTTGAGGCGTGAGATTAGTCAGTTTATTAAATTCTCATCAAAGACTTTTTTCTTCAAGCAATGTTGTTGAGAGAAGGCATTCGAGATGCAACATGTTGATTGATGATTGAAAGCTTTTGCTGACGTTGCAGATGGCGTGACGATGCTGGAAAATGATGAATGTTAGAGGATTCCTTATTGATCCCCACATTCCGTACTGACACCTTTTAGCTATGAGGATCACATAATTATTCTTTTGTTTTTAGTTCCAAATCCTTTTTGGAACCTAAAAGGCATCAACAAAGAATATTCTATTTTACAGAGAGGTTAAAAGTCACAATGTTTCACTAGGTCAACATCAGATAAATTACTCAGCTTACACTGAGAATAAATACATAAAGTTACTCAGCTTGTGCTGAGTTAAATCACATAAACAATGTTAGAAAAGTTGCTCAGCTTGGCAACCTTTGCTACCCTAAGCCATAACTTAACTAAGCCTATGTCAAGCTAAGTTGTTTTCCCCAAAACAACCTCAAGATGACTTATTTAATTAAGATTATACTTAGTACCTAATTAATTTCACTATTGTAAGTAATTTTTATCTCCAAAACTAAAGTACTATGAAGTGCCATTAACATGGGTTCAGCGATCTCCCCATAGATAACAAACTAGGTAATAGTAGAAATTAACTAAGTAAGAGTTTATGCATATAGGAATACCTGATAAGTGATGTAAGACTCCCCCATGCTGAGTGAACTTCCTCAAGCAGCATAGACTCCCCCATCCTGAGTGGATTTCCTTTAGTTAGCACAAACTCCCCATACTAAGTGAGCTTTCCTTTGAATTTGGACTTGTCTTACTCAACTTCTCCATACTTAGTGGTCTTAGTTGATTCCTGCAATACATAAACTCAAGAAAAAACCAACATATATAAATATAAAGTTAAGAAGGACTTAACTTGAGGAAAACTTGTAATTTTCATATATAAGATAACTCAACGAGTACACAAGTTGTGTCCTATACTAAGCTTTACATTAAGCAATATTACAAATTTTCCTATCTACATAAATATCTATCTACTTTGCTTCGGGTCACCTCGCCCTTTTGGTGGTAGCTATGAAGATGATGATCCTGAAGTGCCTCTTGGTTGAGATCTGTTATCCGCCTAAATGAACCTAACAAGTGCACTAAATCGTGTTAGTGGTACGGGGCAAGACCAAGTGTCATTCCCATGAGGAGTAAACTGAAAGTAATTAATTTTATAGGCTATTCGGTAGGTTAGGGGTTTTCACTATATTAAAGAGTGTGAGAGAAACAATTAAATAAAAAGATTGTTGTAAAATAAAGAAGTAGAGATAGAATGTAAGATTGATATAAAATATCAATACTGAAGACACAAGCTTTACCAGGACATTAAGCGGTAATCATGATGCTTCCTCTCCTTTATTCCAACATGTTTAAGTGCATAGACCTAAAGCATTTTACCTGCTTTCCATGTAAATAAGTGCGGCATACCATCCTGCCACTTAATACTTTAAGGTTTTCACCCTGGGAGTTATCCACTTACGAACTAGACCTTAAGCATCTAGCTCAAGTAAGTATCATGAATAAATCCCATAACCTTAGCAAAAGTTTAGTATCCTCTCGGTACATGTAAACTTAGGTGATTATTAAGAGACCTAAGGTTGCTAGTAATTACCTTTCGATTCCTAGCATCCCAATCCAACATAGACTAGATAGACCCGTGAAATATTAAACATAATAATAATAATAATCAATCTAATAAAAGATTTCATGTTGGTTCAAAAGAAATTCTACACCACAAGACAAGTCGCCGGCAAAGCCTAGCAAGCTTACTGGTAAATTATATAATATACATAAAATACAATAAATATAAAACAAATAATTTATATAATATAAAGAAAAACATAAGAATGAAGTAGAGAGAAAGTGAGCCAATCAAGGCTACTTTAAAAAGAAAAATGAAGCTCCTTATATACTACATAGAAGAGCCTTAAGCAAGTTGTCAAGTTGTTCACAATATAATATTATAAAATATTTAGGGGATTAGATTGATTCTTGATGGCCAAGTAAAGGTAAGTGGTAGCACGCCTAAGATCAGGTTTCCCTCTAAAAGACTTTCTTTCCCTCTAAGAAATGCTCTAACATTGGTCCAATCGCAGCTGGACACGTCACCAGCCTTGTTGAGTTCTCTTTTCACACCCAAATCTGGAAATCTTCGGCAACCTTGTTAGAATTTTTAGCAACCTACAAAACAGATTTAAATGTTCATAACGTCTATAATTTAACTCCAAATTAAAAAAATTTCAAAGCCAAAATACTTATATTTTTATGGTGCTTTTTCCACTTATCAAGATCCTCATACTTGGACGTTGCTTGTCCTCAAGCAATACCAAAGGAAAAGAAGAAAAGAAGGAAAGATAAGTGCGAAAAAGCTTTGAAACAAAGAAAGAGAAAGCCTAAAACAAGTCATGACAAAGAAATTCAAGGAGAACACAAATCTTAAGGCATGAGTTGATTGAGACCACATTAGCAAGTTAACTTAGCATAAAAGGTAATTTAAGACAAGCAACTTAGATCAAATTAGGCAATAACATGGCGTCAATGCAATCCTAAATCCTCACAAAGGGATTTCACTCAACTCACTCAAGTGTTTAGGGTGAAAACGTAAGAAAGTGACTCCTCTACTAAACACAACACCTTAATCCCATATGCTTGAGAATCAGTCTCATCTCCACCACTTTCCCGATCACAACTCATAATCAAATAGGTCTTTAAAAAGGTTGTAATGCAGGTTTAGGGTCAGGAGGTCAAGAAAAGATATTTTGGGTAGAGGATTTTACCATAAGAAAGTAATCAAGGGTTACAAAAAGCTTTTTTTTTTTACAAAAACACACTTAGCAGCAATCTTAAGGCTATACAATTTCAAGGATATTTTTGGGAAAGATTGACACAATTTGAAGAATAATAAGAATTTTTAAGTATTCCAGCAATGAGTATGAATATTTTAGCAAGCTTAAATAATTGTGAAGAGATCAATAGGCCTGCCGTAGAATAGAACCAAAAATTTCAGTAGCTAAGGTTGATACTGTTTTTATCAAGGTGTTTGCAGAAATCTTATTTTCTTGGAAAGCTGGAAAAGGTTGATTTGAAATTCTAGAATTATGCAAAATTATGCAAATTTCCAAGAATTGATTAAAGGTGCAAGTCACAATGAATTTTATAAACTTGCTGTATATTTGAAAACTCTCATGGAAAAATCCGGGTAAAAAGAAAAATTATAGTGAAGGGATTTGGCTAAACATTTTAAGCTTTTGAAAAAAAAAAATGGTTAATGGCTCAAGGGGAGTTATTCTTAAGGAAAAATAAATTTAATTGGGTGGCTTTTTGGCTAAAAAGTGGACTGAACCTAATGCCTTCATTATCTTATGCAAGTGATTAACATGTGGTCTCAACAAGTACAAACCAAATCAAGTTCTAGATTAAGAATTTACTTATGCTAGCTCACTCTACAAGAAATTAAGCAATATTTAAGGCTCAAAATTCTCACCAAAATAGCTTGATTGAATTTATTTAGCCAAAGAAATTTAAAAATAACTCATATATACCAGTCTAAGTTCTATTAGCTTTGTTAATCCTACTCATGTAATTTAACCATCGAATGCCAAATTCCTAAGCATTCTCCAAAAACTAAATTGCATAACAAAAATTCAAAACAGAATAAAAACATCACAATATCTGTACAAAACAATTTCCAAAATAAAGCAAATTCAAAAACATGCTTAAAAATGGTATTACTCAGTTTCAGCAGTCTATCTAAGCAAGGTATTAATAGTGGCATCAACCATGTAAGAAAATAAAAGTAATCAAATAAGGAGTTACAATCACCATATCAATGAGCAATAATTAAATCAGGGCCCAGCCCTTCATCCCCATACTTAAACGTTGCTTTCTCCTCAAAGCATCATCAACATAGAGGAATGAAAGATTACAACAACCTATAAAAAAAGGCACAAGTGGAAGCAACATACCATATTTGAGGTGAGAGGGGTTTGGACTTTTACTCTTTATTTTTGGGGGGAAGAATAAATTTTCCACTCTTCGTTGGGCTGGCTCTTCTGAACTTCCTCTTAATTCATGGTTGAGGCAGGCTTGGAGATCTCCTTATTGAGGTCAAACTTTGTGGAGCGCTTCTCCATTTTCATCTTCATTGAAGGTGTGAAATCCTCAAGTGGTGGAGATGAGAGAGAGAGAGAGAGAGAGAGGGAAGAGTTTGAAAATTTTGAAAAGTGAAATGAGAGAGAGAGGAAAGTTTTAAAAATTAAATGTAAGGAAAAATAATTAAGTAAAGAAAATTAAGTGGTGATGAGTTGTAAAGAGAATGCATACGTGACCAATATGCATGAAAGATAAATTTTGAAAAATTTGAATTTTAAAAAAGAAAGATATGTTTGGTTAATTAATGCTTAAAAAGTGGGATAAGTAAGGGATACGAATGAAAAACTAACTATAAGAACACGCTTTGACTTCTATATGTAATTGCAGAAATTTGCATGGGTTAATTAAGTTAATTTAATTAATTTGATATTAAAAACCAAAAACCATTTGAATGCATTATTAAGAAAAACGTTACTTAAGCTAAAATGGAAAATCAAATAAAATTTAAATGGGAAAAAAATTAAATGCAAATGGAAATAAATAAAATGTGGTTAGGATTTTTAAAGAAAAAAATGCAATCCCCATAATTAAGGAGCTAAAAATATTAATTAATGAAAAACACTAATTTTTTTGCCAAAATTAGATTAATGCTAAATTGAGAAAATTTAGTAATGCATTTATTTAATTATGCCTAATTAGTAAATTAAAAGAAATTAAATTAGTGCTAAATGGGACTAATGTAACGTTAATAAGAGAAAAATAATGCATGTCATGCATCTAGAGTTTATTAAAAATAAAATAAAAAGGAAGAAGCGAAGTTGAAAAGAAAGTGTAAGTGAAATGATAAGCTATGCCTTATGTTAACCCTTATCAAGCTTACTCCACCTCTAATGTCATCATTACTTTATGCATGACTCATCTCCAAAGTATGTAGAGAAAATGACACATGTATGACTTGGTGTAAAAGAAATTAATTTTCCTCCATTTTTTTTGCTTTTACAAAATTAATTCAACATAAAATTTACTCCCTTAATTACGTAAACCACAACTTGCACTAGAAAGGGTAAACTTTTATATATATAGACCCATTAAATAAATCAAAAATAAGAAAACTAATCAAAAGAGAAAACTTAACTTAGAGGAAACTTAATAAATTAACCAAAAGAAATTCAAACCAATTGCATTCCAAAAGATACTAAGTTTGATGAGCAACAAAAAGTTGGATTTGAAAATTCCATGTTGCTTCCCCATACTTACTCCATTAGTACGCCTACAAAAGTAAAAGAAAATAATTAAATAAAAATAAACACACAAAATAAACTGAAAAGTAATAACAAAGATAGAAAAATGAGATTTGGCATAGTAAAATGCTTCAATTGGTGTTTGAAACGGACACCAATCTCCTTAGGGTTGCTCAAGGAGGTTCATAAATAAAAGTAGAATGAGGTGGGCTTATGTATGAAGTCTTTTGTTATATCACGTCCACCTCTCTCCATGTTTTTTTGATTGATTTTCAATAAAGGATCACTAGCAATCTGCTTTTCCTTTGATATCCACCTCAACAACTTTCTTCTCATCTTTAAAGATATCTCGATTATGCTCTTGAACTTGAGGTTGCTTTAGATCAGATTGCTCATGGTGTTGCTCAGTCACCTCCTCAACTTGCTCACCTACATTATAAATATCATCAACAACAAACATGTTATAATCATAAGCAACCTTAACATCCCTTTTGTGATACTCCATAGAGTTAATGGTGTTGCTTGGAATGCCCACTTCATCTCTTTTTAATCACTATGTCGATTAGTTGCTCAAATTGGGCTTCCAAGTTTCTGATTGATTCTTGAGTTTTCTCCATAAACTCCACCATCACATTTTCTAAGCTAGGTTGCTTAGGTTTAAAAATCGATGCAACCTACTGAAAGTTACACTAAAGTTGCCGGAATGGTTGATAAGCTTGCTCAAATAAAAATTAAGGTTGTTGATGATCATACATAACACTCTGTGGTTGTTGGAATGAAAAATAAGGTTGCGGAAAAAAGGAACTGAGTTTGCTGGAAAGACATTGGAGATTGTCTGGCTAGACAATAAGGTTGATGGAATAAATATTGAGGTTTCTCCATAAGTTGGTAAATAGGAATCCCCATTTGACAAAATTGTTGGGAAAATGCCTCAACTTTCTTTGAAAGTTCTTGAACAACATCAACTCCTTAATCATTTGAACATTTTGTCTCTGCATGCCATTTGCAACTAGTGTTCGCCAATTTCTTGATAAGGGAGAAGATTGCTTTGGGCTCCATTTCTTCTAGGTCACCATTTGAAAGGGTTTTAAGTTAAATTTTATGATAATTGGTTAGTTCATTGTAAAATGTTTGCATTTGCATCGACATGGTTAAACCGTGATTTGGTACCTTTCTTAGTAGCTCTTTGAATCTCTCCCAAGCTTGCTGGAGTGATTCATTTTCAGATTGGATAAACTTGGAAATTTCATTTCTCATTCTAGCAACCTTGGATGGTGGAAATTTTTTTATCAAGAATTCTACAACCATCTTCTCCCAAGTTGTGATTGAACCCGGTTGTAAAGATTTGAATCATGATCTCGTCTTATTTTTCAATGAGAAAGGGAACAATTTTTATTTATCAATTTCACTATAAACACCATGATTAATATTAAAAAGATTGCAAATCATAAGAAAATCATAAAGATGGTCATTAGGGTCCTCATTAGGCAATCCTTTGAAGTGAACATTTAATTGAAACAATTTGATCATTGAGGGTTTGATTTGAATGAAATTATCTTCTTCATTGGATATCACTATGCATGACATTTGTCCCAATGAAGAAGGTCTTCAAAACTCCTTTAGTTTTTGCATGGGTAGAAGATCTCTGCAATTTGCCATCACGCTCCAAGTTTGCTTAAATTGCTACACTACTTACTCAAAAGCTTGTTTTATAAGATTTTCCTTCCTCATCAGGTTACTCGCTTAGAACATACAACTACACAAGCTAAACAAACAAGGTTAAAATTACCAAATTACACACAAAAATTAAAAACTTCAGGCGTTGCTCCCCAGCAACGGTGCCAAAAACTTGTTGTCCGCCCAAATGAACGTAGTAAGTACACTAGATCGTGTTAGTAGTACGGGGCAAGATCAAGTGTCATTCCCACGAGTAGCAAATGAAAAGTAATTATTTTTATAGGCTATTTGGTAGGTTAAGGGTTTTCAATATATTAAAGAGTGTGAGAGAAACAATTAAAAAAAGATTGTTGTAAAATAAAGAAGCCGGGATAAGGTTGCTATAGAATGCAGAGATAGAATATAAGATTGCTGTAAAATATCAATACTAAAGACACTAGTTTTACTAGGACATTAAACGGAGCTCATGGCGCTTCCTCTCCTTTATTCCAACATGTTGAAGTGCATAGACCTAAAGTATCTTACTTGCTTTCCATGTAAATAAGTGCGGTATACAATCCTGCCACTTAATACTTTAAGGTTTTTTTACCTGGGAGTTATCCACTTACGGACTAGACCTTAAGCATTTAGATCAAGTAAGCATCATGAATAAATCCCAGAACCTTTAGCAAAATTTTAGTATCCTCTCGGTACATGTAAACTTAGGTGGTTATTGAGAGGCCTAAGGTTGCTAGAAATTACCTTTTGGTTCCAAGCTTCCCAATCCAACGTAGACTAGATAGACCCGTGAAACATTAAACACAATAATAATCAATCTAATAAAAGATTTCATGTTGATTTAAAAGAGATTCTACACCACAAGACAAGTCGCCGGTAGAGCCTAGCAAGCTTACTGGTAAATTATATGATATACATAAAATAAAGTATTTATAAACAAATAATATATATAATATAAAGAAAAACGTAAGAATGAAGTAGAGAGAAAGTGAGCCAATCAATGTTGCTTTACAAAGAAAAATGAGGCTCCTTATCTACTACTTGGAAGAGCCTTAAGCAAGTTGTCAAGTTGTTCACAATATAATATTACAAAATATTTAGGGCCATTAGATTGCTTCTTGATAGCCAAGTAAAGGCAAGTGGTAGCTCGCCTAAGATCAGGTTTCCCTCTAAAAGACTTCCTTTCCCTCTAAGAAATGCTCCAACAATGGTCTAATCACAGCTGAACACGTTAGCAGCCATGTTGAGTTCTCTTTTCACACCTAAATTTGGAAATCTTCGGCAACCTTGTTAGAATTTCCAACAACCTATAAAATAGATTTAAATGTTTATAACGTCTGCAATTTACCTCCAAATTATATTATTTGAAAGCTAAAAGTCTTTTATTGTGCTTTTTCCACTTATCAAGATCCTCATACTTGGACGTTGCTTGTCCTCAAGTAATACAAATGGAAAAGAAGAAAAGCAGGAAAGATAAGTGCGAAAAAGTTTTGAAACAAAGAAAGAGGAAACTGAAAACAAGTCATGACAAAGAAGTTCAAGGAGAATACAAATCTTAAGGCGTGAGATGAAATGGACCACATTAACAAGTTAACTTAGCATAAAAGGTAATTTAAGACAAGTAACTTAGAGCAAATTAGTCAATAACATGGCATCAATGCAATCTTAAATCCTCAGAAAGGGATTTCACTCAATTCACTCAAGTATTTAGGGTGAAAATCTAAGAAAGTCACTCCTCGGCTAAACACAACAACCTTAAATCCATATGATTTAGAATCAGTCTCATCTCCACCACTTTACCAATCACAACACAAAATCAAATAGGTCTTTACAAATGTTGTAATGCAAGTTTAGGGTCAGGTAGGTCAAGAAAAGATATTTTGGGTTGAGGATTTTACCATAAGAAAGTAATCAAGGGTTACAACAAGCTTCTTTTACAAAAATAGACTTAGCAACAAGCATAAGGCTATGCAGTTTCAAGGATATTTTTGGGAAAGATTGACACAATTTGAAGCATAATAAGTATTTTTAAGTATTCCAGCAATGAGTATGAATATTTTGGCTAGCTTAAACAATTGTGAAGAGATCAATAGGCTGGCCTTAGAATAGAACCAAAAATTTCAGTAGCTAAGGTTGTTACCGTTTTTATCAAGGTGTTTGCAGAAATCTTACTTTCTTGAAAAGCTGGAAAAGTTTGCTTCAAAAGTCTAGAATAATGCAAATTTCCTAGAATTGATTGAAGATGTAAGTCACAATGAATTTTTATAAACTTGCTGAATATTTGAAAACTCTCATGGAAAAATCCGAGTAAAAAGAAAAATCATAATTAAAGGATTTGGCTAAAAGATTTTAAGCTTTTGAAAAAAAAGGTTAATGGCTCAAGGGGGCTATTATTAAGGAAAAATAAATTTAATGGGGTGGCTTTTTGGCTAAAAAGTGGGTTGAACCTGATGCCTTCATCATCTTACGCAAGTGATTAACATTTGGTCTCAACAAGTACAAACCAAATCAAATTCTAAATTAAGAAATTACTTATGCTAGCTCACTCAACAGGAAATTAAGTAATATTTAAGGCTCAAAATTCTCACCAAAATAGCTTGATTGAATTTATTCAGCCAAAGAAATCGAAAAATAGCTCATATATACCAGTCTAAATTCTATTAGCTTTGTTAATCCTACTCATTGAATTTAACAATTGAATGCCAATTCTAAGCATTCTCCAAAAATTAAATTACATAATGAAAATTCAAAACAGAATAAAAACATTACTACATCTGTACAAAATAGTTTCCAAAACAAAGCAAGTTAAAAAAATGCTTAAAAATGGTATTACTCAGTTTCAGCAACCTATCTAAGCAAGGTATTAACTGTGGCATCAACCATGTAACAAAATAAAAGCAATTAAATAAGGAGTTACCATCACCATATTAATGAGAAATTATTAAATAAGGGCCTAGCCCTTCATCCCTATACTTAAACATTGCTTTATTCTCAAAGCATCATCAACATAGAGGAATGAAAGGTTACAACAACCTATAAGCTGTAAAAATAAGGCACAAGTGGAAGCAACATACCAGAATTGAGGTGAGAGGGGCTGGGACTTTTACTCTTTATTTTTGGGGGGAAGAATAAATTTTCCACTCTTCATTGGGCTGGCTCTCCTGAACTTCCTCTTAATTCAAGGTTGAGGCTAGCTTGGAGATCTCCTTGTTAGGTCAAACTTTACGGAGCCCTTCTTGATAAGTATATAATTACACATATTATCTTGATATTTTCAATTATAAAATGATATGGTTTATAGTCATTTTATACTCATATAAAAGATTTCACGTGGCATGTAGTTATTTTTGATGCAAGTGCATAAACTAGGTGAATCTTGGGAGTGAAATGATCAAAGATGGAATTCTATGCAAAAAGAGTGAAAAAGGTGCAAAAAGATGGGTGGAATGTAGGGAATTGGTTTAGGATCGAAGTTGTCAAAGATCGGCAAAGTTGCAAAGAAGAATCATGAAGAAAAGCACATGTCACGATCGTGATTCCTATTCGTGATTGGACAAATCACGCCCGTGATAATCTATCGTGATTGCGACTTGTCATTCTTCACAAGAAGAAAGTTACCAACTTATATTCATGATCACAACATGTATATCACGCTCACGACTTGTGATAATTTTGGATAACTCTTCTCAACTTCCAACCGTCGGATAAGAATGATCAACTGCCATCAACTATCAAATGAAAAGACACCTTTTGGGAACAATGAAGCCATGAAAAGGTATCTATCCATTGATGATAAGAATACATTCTTGCATCCAATCACATTGAAGATGATGCAACCCTTCACCAATGGAAACGACTCTTCGTTTGGATAAACGAAACCCTTTGCACTTTATAAATAGGGTAAAATCCAACCATTTTCATGCAATGGTAATAGTGTGTAGATGGTGTAACGTGTATGACATAGATGGAGAGTGAAAGATATAGATTTCGCTAAGTTCAAAGTGTTAGAGAGAAAAATGTATAAGTGATTTGATTCTTGTTTCGATCACTAGATTTCTCTACATATTCGAGCGATTGTTGTATGAGTGTAATTGCTAAGCACTTATCAATAAAAGTTTTTGTTCTTCAATATTCATTTGTTCAATATTCACAAAGAATAGCATCCTAGCGGAGGTTCTGTACGAGTCGAGACCGAATTCAAAGTAGGCGCAGGAATTGCGGGAATTGACGACTCCCATTAAAGTGTGGATACGGTTTGATCAACTTTAGCTTTCACTTACATACCTTACAACTTTACTTTGTTTTCTACTTATTTTTTCTAATTCAAAGTTTATGATATGTCTATGTGTCATAACGAGTATTTCATCTTACGTCATTTATATTAATAAAATTATATGCTTTCGAGTTGACTTTAAGAGTAGCTTCGGGGTTAACAAGATTGTGTATAATCACTGGATCTGTGATTATAACGCTGTTTAGCGAGCCAACATTTTTGGAGTGGTAACTTGCTAAATATGGCTATGTGAGAGAGACCCATACTAGGCATAGTATTATTGTTATCCAGGTTCTTATAAGTGTCATAATTCGTTTACCCTAGATTCAGAAAAGTCATTTAATGTGTTGCTCTGCAGTGAATCATAAGATATTTGGGCGTCTAGAACCGAGTTTGTTGAAGTTATCTAGTGCATGAAACATTCTTGATTATTTTGCATATTTTACTCTACTATACTTGTTCTTAAGGAATATCTATATACTTTGCATCTTGTCTAATCTGTTCATGCATCTGTCTATTCATCAGTTTACCATTCAAAACCTTCAACTGATTTTATTTTCTTTCATCCCGTAACTCTAATTGATCCTTAGAACCGAATTCTTTTCCTGTGGGATCGATATCTTTTAAAACTACATTGCAACCATATACTTGCATTTATCATCAATTTTCTGTTTGATAAGAGGTATTGACAACACCTGTTCATATTTAGAACTTTTATATTATCAGTAGAAAAGTGGCGAACACTTCTCCATTTTCACCTTAATTGAAGGTGTGAAATCCTCAAGTGGTGAAGATGAGAGAGAGAGGGAAGAGTTTGAAAATTTTGAAAAGTGAATTGAGAAAGAGGAAACTTTTGAAAATTAAATGTAAGGAAAAATAATTAAGTAAAGAAAATTAAGTAGTGATGAGTTGTAAAGAGAATGCATACGTGGCCAACATGCATGAAAAGTAAATTTTGAAAAATTTGAATTTTAAAAAAGAAAGATATGTTTGGTTAATTAATGCTAAAAAGTGGGGTAAGTAAGGGATAAGAGTGAAAAACTAACTAAAAGAACATGCTTTGACTTTTATATGTAACTGCCAATATTTGCATGGGTTAATTAAGTTAATTTAATTAATTTGTTATAAAAAACCAAAAAACATTTGAATGCATTATTAAGAAAAATGCTACTTAAGCTAAAATTGAAAATTAAATAAAATTTAAATGGGAAAAAATTAAATGCAAATGGAAGGAAATAAAATGTGGTTAGGATTTTTAAAAGAAAAAAAATGCAATCCTCGTATTTAAGGAGCTAAAAATATTAATTAATGAAAACCACTATTTTTTTTCCAAAATTAGATTAATGCCAAATTGAGAAAATTTAGTAATTCATGTATTTAATTATGCCTAATTAGTAAATTAAAAGAAATTAAATTAGTGCTAAATAGTAATGTAACGTTAATAAGGGAAAGAAAATAATGCATGTCATGCATGCAAAGCTTATTAAAAATAAAATAAAAAGGAAGAAAGGTAGTTGAAAAGAGTGTAATTGAGATGATAAGCTATGCCATAGGTTAACCCTTATCAAGCTTACATCTCCCCTTATTTCATCATTACTTTATGCATGACTCATCTCTAAAGTATGTAGAGAAAATGACACATGTATGACTTGGTGTAAAAGAAACTAATCTTCCTCCATTTTTTTTCTTTTACAAAATTAATTCAACATAAAATTTACTCCCATAATTACGTAAACCACAACTTGCACTAGAAATAAACACATCACAACATCTGTACAAAACAATTTACAAAACAAAGCAAATTCAAAAACATGCTTAAAAATGGCAGTGTTTTAAAATGAGCTAAGCGCTAGTCGGGCGGTCGAAGATGAATCGGGGCTTAGGCGGGGATTAATCGGGGTCTAGGCGGATTTAGGCGTTAGTCGACAGGGTTTAGGTGCTAGGTGTAGTCAAGCGAAGACCCTCAAAATAACGCCTAGGCGGGACTTTTAAAATAGTGGTATTACTCAGTTTCAGCAACCTATCTAAGCAAGGTATTAACAGTGGCATCAACCATGTAAGAAAATAAAAGCAATTTAATAAGGAGTTACTATCATCATATCAATGAGCAATAATTAAATCAAGGTCCACCCCTTCATCCCCATACTTAAACGTTACTTTATCCTCAAAGCATCATCAACATAGAGGAATGAAAGGTCCATAATGTTGCACATACTATGCGATAAATCAATATTTGTGTCAAGCTTGTCTAAGCCTTCAAGAGCTTGTTTGTACTTGTATTGATGGTAGCTTGTTTCTCTCCAAACTTATGAAATTGAGCTGCCTACAATATCATTACATCGTGAATGTTGCTCAGCTGTAGAGAAGGATTGTCTATACTATTCTTAACTCTTCCTGCCATTGCATTGGAGATGACATTAGAGATTGGAATAGATGAGACAGCGACATTCAGTTGAGTTGCAGAATTAGTCAGCCCATTGAGGATGGTCACCATTTTATCTACCAAGCTTTTATCACTCTCCTTTGTAAGATGATTGTGAATAGTAAACAAACTCCCCTAGATGCGCTTGAACTCTTCAAAATAGATAGACTCGAGGGGATGCTTGTGTGCTCATCAAATTCAAGGACAGGTTCCTTCTTCTTCTTGGCGCTCAACGTCAATTCCTCAAATAGTAACACTTAGCTACTTGCTACATCCAACTTAGGATTGGGTTTGAGAGTAGGGTATTTAGCCCTTGCAGGCTCCCTAATCTTAGCTAAGTGGATTTATCATCAAATATCTGTTGGACCTGAATATTGATGGTGAGGGTTGCTGATGGTTAATTAAGGCAATTATTGAACATGTGAACTTGCACGGTGAAATTTCGAAACTTAAGATTAACCTTAAAGAATCTCCTAAACATGGCATGATTGATATAATCTAAATTGATATGTTCCATAGATGCTTATATGTTTATAAAACTTAATAAAAAAATAAGCATCAAGGATTAGATCATAACTAGTTGATACGTGCCTTTCCTTTGGTGAAGCGCTCCTTTACAATCATTGGACAACACTCCATTAGCATAAGCCTCCAAACCAGGATGGCCTCTATGAGTAGTTCACACAGACCCCAACCAACCAAAACCTCACGTAGAGGAAAAATTTGTTAGTTAACAAGCAGTTGCTAGACTGCTCATAGACCAAATCAAAAATATAACTGGGAAGGCTATTTTCAGAATAGGAATAAGCCTTTAAAAGAATTCTTGTGAAAGTGGAGAAACTCGTGGAAGATCTCTCAAAAACTCATGAAGAAAAGAAATTTAAACTTAGAAGGAAAGGCTGAGCTAAAGTATGAAATAAGGAGGAGGAGCTCCTTTTATGGGGAAAAGGGGAGTAACATACTCCCCTTTTTAGCAATGTGGGATGGGGATTTCCCGATCCCACAGTTAATCGCCTGCTTAGAGCCCCAGGCTCCGTAGGTTGATTGTGCGCACAACTCGCTTAGCAGGGCTGTGCGCAGCCTATAAGGCAAGCCCTTGCGGACTTCCCTTGTCCTGCAAGCTGGGCTTGCGAGTCCTCCCATAAGCCCAGCTTACGGGCTTTGCTGGTAGATCTGTGCTGCAAGGCCATGCAAGTGTTGCCTAGCGCTTACGGGCCTACAGCCCATCGGCATGTGCTAGTATAAGCTAGCTCATGCCGACGGCCCACGAGCACACCTCCAGTGCTGGTGAGGCTACCACGCAAGCCCTCGCTTGTGAACAACCCTTGTTCATGAGGCCTACTCGCAATGGGAAATTCCCTTTTGCTCCGCACAAATTTACTTCTCCTTAAATCCTCCTTTAATTATTATTTGGTTTAACCAATTAATAATTCATCCAACGAGTTTGACTTTCCCTTATATTCTAGTTATAGACCTAGTCCATAAGTTCTTTACTTAGTTTGGTAAAAGACTTAATGTGTGTGACCTCATAGGATCTCGAATTATAGAGCCGTTAGAGGTTAATGTAAACTTGGCTTCTCATCTGGGAACCTTTATGCTCATTGTTTCATACCGATATGGAACCCGATAATTCAAAATGATTAAATGGGTTTTCTAGAAAAGACATATAATCCCCCGATATTTTGAACGTCACGTGCTTATGACTTGATCCAGTTCTGTAATAGTAACCAGTACAATACACTCCTTCCATCAAGTTAAGTACCATCCGATTTATTGAGCTCGGATTAAGTGTTAGCTAGCCGTAGCTATCATGGAATTGAACTTGTTCATGAAGAACACCACTAGCCTTTATGTATCAAGATTGACTAGAAACCCATTCTATCAATCTCATACTCTAATAGGAGGTTTATGAGTGTGTCACTTCAACAAGAGGCCTTAAGGTACAACTCCCATTATATCACTATATCAGGAGTGATGGATCCCATCTTGAATACCCATCTTACCAATGAATGATCATCACTATACCCATAATCATCCGTATCATCCTGATCATCAAGGTATGAATAAGTATGACCCAAAGTACAGCAACTCCCACATAAGGTAACCACTATCTAAGGTTTGGGATACTAGTACTGCTACTACAATAAGACATGACACTAATACATGGATATAGTTATTTTCGAGTGTCTATCTTATAGAAGTCTCCAATATATTACCCAAATACATTCATGTGTTAACTTAAGGTACCACCTTCATATCTTTGAGATCGATTGCTTGGATTAAACCCAAAGAGTAAGCCTACACATGCTAGTCTGTTTACTTCATTGATGTCCAGTCTCAATGAAACTATGACTAAGGATATTTAGACTTTTCATAATAACACGTCTGTGTAACTCCCACACTACATAGCTCCCACTATGCCTTGCACTTTCACGCTAATAGTCACAAACTTTATCTTATTATATCAATGAACATATACATATACTTAATAGCATATATATAATACCAGCGAGATACACAATTTAGAAACAATCATCGATATATAACAAAGATGTCTTATTATTAATAAATAATAATATGAAATTGTTTGTATATTAGTGACTAATAAAGATATATCACCCTAATTACCTCTAGGGCATACATCATGTCTAATAGTTGCTTCCTTAGATATAAAATTTTCCTCAACACCACTCACATTTGCTGTTTCCTCCTAAGCGCAGTTCTCAGTATGAGGAACTCCCTCAATTAGAGGAATTGAGGGGGTAGAAGATGAGTTTGAAGAAATGATAGGTTGAGAATTTATAGAAGGGAGAATATAGTCAGTTTGTACATTATTTTATGGTGAGGAGGCAAAGAAGAAGTATAAGTAGTATTTATAGTAGGAGATGGTAAAGACTTAGTGGGAGAGGGAATGAGTGCATTTGTAGTTTTTGAGGTGGTGAAGAAGGGTTGGTGTTTTTTTGGGGAGAATTTAGTTGAGAAATAGAAGGAGGAGGTGTAGGTGTGGGGGTAGGAGTTTTAGATGCCTATCAATTAGTTGTTTAATCCAAGGATGGATCAACTTCAGGCAACTCAGCTTGTTGAGTGAGAATTGGTGATTTTGTAAATTCATCAATAGGTGTTGATTCCTCAAACACTTCTTGGCTGATTTTTTCAACCTCCTCATCACTCACTATAAGTTGTAGTGCTCGTTTAGGTCTGGTAGGGGTACTCATTTTCTTTTGCATGCCCTTGAGCTTTTTCTCAGCTTACTAAACTTCTACAGCAACTTCAGGGCTTATGGTGTTGTGCTTTCTCTTCCTCTACCTTATTTCTTCTGAGAGTTATGCGATAATAATATTTTTCACTTTCTTTATAAACTCAAGATTTGGAGGGGGGCAGGCTGGATTTGGTAGCCTCCTCTTCCTCTAAATCCTTCTTTTCTCTAGTTACGAATATGAGATTCTTGGTTCCTTTGCGAAGCGATGATGAGAAATATTTTCACTTACTCTCCTATTCCAGTGATCCACATTGAAGTTACGAGATGTTGGAATGGGATCTTTGGGCTTTTTAGAAGCCAAAACTATTCAAACTAACTCAAAATCGTTTGAAAAACCAACAAAAAACCCGAAAACAACCGAAAAGCATCCTATCCCGCCCATCCCAGCCAAAATGGCCTAAACCGGTCTGATATTTTGGATCAACTAGGACTAGGCAGGTACTATCCGCCAAGTGGACCAGTACTGGCACCGAGCTAGTAATGGTAACCGTACACCAAGCGGATCGATACTGGCTTTGATCAGATTGGTATTAGTCCACCCTAGTGGGCCAATCCCGACCTGGCGGTTGCTATGTTGGACCGGTACCAGTTTTGGCTGTCTTGATAGCCACTCCATTTTTTTATCTTTTCCCATTTTGCCCTTAGCTTTTTTTACCCTTTCTCAAAAATATCCTTTAACCTACACTTATTTATAATTTTTCCCTATTATATAAAAGCCTAAAAATAAAGGTTTTTGGGGGGTTGGTGAATATTGACATTTCTTACCTCTTTGGGAAATTTCTAGAGAGAAGATAAATCGAGAATTTTTTGGACTTTTTAAAGAAAAACTAAGAAAAATCCTCACTTGCATTTTTCTAACATTTTTCTCTGAAAACTCACCTTTCCTTTTGGGTTCTTCGAAGTTTGAAACCGAAAATCTAACTCCCGGGTTTCCTATTCCCTCACTAAAATCCACTTCTCGTTCTTTTTCTACTAAAAATAAGCAAAAGGCTTCGAGGATCTCTTTACAACGTTTCTCGCTCTAAAAGTCACGGATTGACGTCAAAGGGTTAAGATTATGAGCTTTTGGAGATTCTTAGCGAGTTTTTTAGATGTTTTTACATTTTCGAGTTCTGTTTCAGTTTTGTTATGGGTAACAGACCGGTATCTATCTTGTCGAACCGGTACCGGTACCGGCTCACCGGATAGGTATCGGTCTGGTCTTCCCAGACAAGTACTGACTTGTTTAGAGTACCAGATAGTTACCTGCTTGACTGACCGGTCCCCATTGGTAATACTGGTCCTGACCGGTCAGGTAGGTACCAGTCCGGTATCGACAAGGACCCCCTGTTTTGCCTTTTTTCATATTTTAAATTTATTTTTTTGTTCATTTTCACTATTTAGGCCCAGCATGACGGGAAATCCATTTTCCCCGATAACAGATCATGTGCCATGTTTAATCCAAAATAATAAAATATGATTGTAATCGAGTCTAAAATCAATCATTTTGGAATAAAAGCTTGGGGGGAACCCGAATTCCTCAATTTTAAAGCCATAAACATGCGATTCATCCTATCTAACTTATGCTACTAATTGTGTCTTATTTGGTTAACTAACTATGCCATGATGTTGTGATATATCTCGTGCTAACCTTTGTGGATGCATGTAGATATAGGTTAGATGTGTGTTAGAGATTTTTTTCCTTCAAGTATCATAATTGTAAATTATTTTCCTTCAAGTATCATAATTGTAAATAAAAATGTATTCGTAGATCACTTGTATTTAGGACTAGTTGTGTATTACCCCATGATTTTTATTATTATTTACTCGACCCCCTTATGTTAGAAACCTTGTATTTAATTATTTATCATTTTTCTTTATTTATATATTGCTTTTTGTATGTGTGTGATGTTAAATTCCAACATAACTGAAAATGACAAGTAAATAATTAAAATATCTTAAAGGTGATGTAATATTAACTCAAATAACGATGAAGCAGTTAACTCAACCGGACCCGAATATTTATATTACGGTGCGGTTTAGGCTTAACAAATCTAGGCTATAACAAATTTCTCGGAAGAGTTGATCTGGGTGCCGACTCCGTAACATAAGTTATATGGTTATGCCTCGTGTCTTTCTAAAACTTTATTTCACCTTTCTCGTAAAATCTCCATGCCCCAGCTCACGGGAACTGGCGCCTTAGGGTGACCGCACGAGTCCGAAACATCGTCCGCTCACAATGGCGATTCTGTTGGGGATCATTTTTCTTTTTAAACTTAAAGTTTAAAAGACATTGATGAGTATTAAAAAGTCTTTAAATGAGTTCGGTTACAAGGTTATTGATGAAGAAGGCTCTTGTTGCATGAAATTTAGCTTTTTATGCACTAAGACCGTTTCCGGGTCTAGAGACTTAGTAGGTTTAGGGAAAATCTTACTAATAGCCTCAAAGATTGCCTTTTGTGCATTCTTGATAGAATCATCCATGTTGTCATTGACTTCTTTGCATATAATATCAAATTTGTTAGTATGAGCTTCAATGTTCAACATGGGCTTGTCAGCTTTTTTGGCCACATCATTAACAGTCCTAATCACTCGATCAAGTTTCTTATCATAGTTCACCATCAACTTGGACATACTCTCTAACAGCTTTGCCATGCTATGACCGATGTCCTTGGTGACTTCCACTTCTTTCAGCACATCTTATATCTTCCCATCCGTGCTCATCTTTAGTTTGGCTTGTTCTTCACCAAACTTATAAAATTGTGTAGCTTGAGTTACCATTGCGGCATTCAAGCTACTTAGCTGCTCAGCTGCAGCATCAACACTACCCTTTATCTTTCCTGCTACCGCATTAGTGAGAGCAGTAGATGTGGGAATAGAGGTGATAGCTGCGCTGAGTTGAGCCTCAAAAACATTTAAGCTGGTTAAGATCAAGGCCATCTTGTCCACTAGGCTTTTGGCACTTTCTTTTGCTAAGTGGTTACGAATCACAAATAAGCTTCCATGAATCTTTTCAAACTCTTCAAACTAGATTGATTCAGAGGGAATACTTGAGTGTTCATCAAACTCAGGTAGCTTAGCCTTAGCCTTTGAAGACAAGTCTGTCTATTCTTGAGTTAGTAGCAATTTGCTTACTGCTCCATCCAACTCAGTATCAGACTTGAGAGTTGGGAATTTCTTCCTAGATAACTTTTTTATCTAAGCCAAGATAGCTGAATCAGCCATGCCCTCTTAGACTAGCTCGCTGTTGGAGGGAGGTACTTCACTGGCTGTAAAACTTGCCTTAGTACCTTCCTCTCTTGCTTTTCCATGTTGAGTGGAGTTCTCAACATTAGGAACTTCTCTAATCAGAGGGATTCGAGGGGTAGTGGATGGTTGTGAAGAAAGGTTAAGTTTAAAATTTTGTACATTTGAAGAGGTAAGGGTTGGTTTAAATTTTACAAGAGAAGGGAATAAAGAAATTTGAGGAGGAGAAGTAGGAGGAGAAAATTAATCTTGTGTTTGGTTAGGAGAGGAAGGAATATTTACAAGGGAATTTACTATATTAGGAATTTGGGAAGGAGAATTTATAAAAGGAATAGGAATTTCAGAATTTACAATGATAGAATTTGAAGGATTTACAGGCGAAGAAGGTTTAGGATTTACAAGTGAAGAAGGTTGAGGATTAACAGAAGAAATGGGGGAAGGATTTAAGAGTACCTCTGGGTTAGCTGTTTGACCTAAGGATGGGTCAGCTTGAGGTACTTTAGGCTGAGTTGCAAGAGTCTCATCCTGAGTGAAAGAAGGGATTGGAATGCTGGAATCAAGAAGAGCAGATTCTTCCTGATTGAGGATATCTATGGTTTCTCCAGCATCCTCGTCACTACTCACCACTTGGACATTTTTCTTTAGAGGATGATTGGTTGCAATGCACTTGTGCTGGGTGCCTTTTACCCTTGAAATTACTTCTTCTACATTCACAACAACACTAGGATGAATGGTTTCAGGGTCCTCTTTGCTTTCCTTAGAGTCCCCTTGGCCTTCATCTTCTTCAGCGACAACGAACTTACACTTCCTTTGGTGCAAGTTTTCTTCTGCTTCTAATGCATCCTCTTCTTCCTCAGCTATTTGCTTCACCTCAGTTTCCCTCTGAGCATGAGTTTTGGCTTTCATTTATTTTCTTTACCCCTCTGGGGGCTGGGCAGGCACATCTCCTACCATTGTTTTTGCTGGGCTTTTCCTTACCCTTGAGGAGGTAGCTTTTGGTTTAGGAGAGGTTGGAGTAGAGGCTGTTGAAATCTATTCCATCTTCGTAGAAAGAGGAACATTGTCATTAGTGTCCTCTCTTCTTTCCTTGAAATCCACCATGAAGTTGTCTTCATTCTCCTTAGCAACATTCACATGTACTACTGTCGGTATAGCCATAGCCTTTCTTTTGGCATCTTAGGTGTACCTGATCATGATATAACTTAATGAAGTGCATCATGATTAGTGTCTTCTTCACAAGGATAACTATCTCTCCTGGTCCAACAAAGGAGGAGATATCCATCTTCACCATTTTCATCAGGGCTGTGATTAGATAGCCGCAATGGTAGACGGTAGTAACTTTGGTCAAGTGATGAAGAATCATCATTGGCAAGTTTAGTTGCTTACCTTCTACCATATGGTAGATCACACACCTCTCAAAACATGTGCAGCTGGTGAGAGATCCCATCTTTAGAAGCAACAGCTTCATAATGAGCTCATGGAAAGCCCTTGCTACCCAACTCATTCCAGAGGCAGCAATCTCGCCATATCTATAGTTTGATGGGAGTTCCCAATTTTCAGGAATTGCCACAACATCCTCATCTCCATTCATCCTAAGCTAAGTTCCCTTGCATGGAATTTAAGGATGCTTCCTAATAGCCTGGAGCAGATGAGGTGGGAATTTCATTCGATTTCCACTAGAATCACATCATTATACCTTTTAATGGTATAAAGGTTCTCAAAGAAGCTTTTGATCAAACCAACAATGGCTGGTCCTTCCAATTGCAGGAATTAGCTTAGGTACTGCTACTTGATTACTTTATGAAGGATCCTGTTCCTCAATAGCCCTTCATAATCCACTTTATAAACCAGGTCAAATTCCAAGTTTGAGCCCCATTCCACCTTAGTGAAGACTGTTCTAGTAGAGAACGTAATCTTCTCTTGCTTTCCTTCAGCATTCACATAGATGCTCCTCTTTGAGGAAGGAAAAAGGTTCTTTTGGTAATTGCTATTTGAGAAAGGGAAATTTGAGAGAAATAGAGATTTAGGGTTCTTTTGCAGTTGAAACAATTGAGATTTCAGAAATGCAAGTAACCTCTCTCTTCAACACTCGTAGCTTTTATAGACTTCTTCAACTTGCAGTGATATGTGGCACTCGCAAGATAGAAGATCAAAATCAACGCTGAGGTTAACACTTAAATAACCGACATATTAACATGGTTTAGCATCAGATGGTTCCAATCCAAAAACTCCTTTTGAATAACATGGGTTTTTGATTTTTGACCACGAAACTAAATCTCACAATGTTACTTTAAATTATAAACGATGTTAAATACGTGTTACCTCATTTAGCTGAGTTAAGATTTGATTTCCAACACTTAGTCATAATTCTTAATTTTTCTTCATATGGGGTTTGCCATTCCAATAAGCTGCCTTAGAACATGGAATTGCTCCTTGGCCAATGGTTTCACTAGTGCAGAAATGGCTTTTAGGGACGGTTCTGTTGGGCTATTCCGGACGGTTATGAACCGTCTGCATAAGCCTCGACGCCATTGGTCAGAAGCAATACGGAGGGTTTTGAACCGTCCGGAATACGAGTATTTCAGACGGTTCTCTTAAAAGAACCGTCTGCAATACTTACAATGCGGACGGTCATTATAAGAAAACCGTCCGCATTGTGAGTATTGAGGACGGTTTGTTTAAGAAAACCGTCCGCATTGTGAGTATTGCGGACGGTTCTTTTAAGAGAACCGTTCGCAATTGAGTAACAATTTTTTTTAAATAATTTTCAGCTATTTCCATTTCTCTGAACTGTAAAAAAACGTAAAATGTACAAATATATATTTCTCAAAACTCCATTACATTTCTCAAAATAAAAATGAAACAACAAATTCTAATGGATCACACAATTACATATATATATACTTTGATACATTTAGTCCTTAGCCTAACT
>CATIWQ010265121.1:0-13195 GCA_949673415.1 Euphorbia schlechtendalii | reverse complement strand
TTATTTTAAATATTTTACATGCTCATTTAATTATGTTCATGCAATTGGATTTATGTGGATATCAAATAATATTAATTATCCAATATTTTCGGGGTAAATAATAAATAAAAAAATACAATTAATATTTAAATACGGATCCGGGTCCGAATCCGGGTTTCATTGCCCGGACCCGGACCCGGATCCGACGGGTCCAAAAAATCGAGATCCGGATCCACGGATCCAGACCGGGTCCGGGATCTGTTACCATTCCTACCCAAAACCTTTCACCTCTGTCTTGATAAGTGTACCAATTGAGTCACACTGTATTTATCATTATTTTAACATGAAAATTAAACAAATTTCATGATTTACTCAATTGGTATTTATCATTATTTTAACATGTAAACTAAACAAATTTCATAATTTATGCTCATAGAGCCTAATGTGATACAAAAATATCTTATAGACATGCAAAATGAAATATAAAGAGACCTAATTTTTTAAGGTAAAGAATCCCTATAAAATCAGACCACCAGCTTGTCACCAGGTCAGCACACCCTTTTAATAACAATAAATCTATAATTATAAATGCCATCCACCTTCCAGGGTCATCGTCTATAATAATGTATTTAAACTTTATGCTAAAAGAAAAAAGTTATCTTTTTGCACAAATTGGTCCGGGTATTTATTATAGGCGGAATTTTAAAAATTCCGATACAATATAAAAAGAGCATTGTAAACCACATTCTGTGTTCCCAGTCCAAAAAACATAAAACTCAATTATGTGTACAATTAATAATGCCTCAAAATGCATGTTGCTTCATATGATGGTTGAAATTTGTACCAATTGTTTTATTATTTCCCAAAAAAAATTAGTGCCACGTGGATGTCAATAATACATAAGTCGATAATAACAGAGTCAAATGAAGTAATGCTCTGAATAATGTAACGTGAAACAAGAAAAGAAACACAAGTTCACATTTACCGTTATACATTTCAACTTAGTTTTGTTTTTCTAACTGTAATGATGATATAATGTTAAGCAATTCTATTTATCCCTCCGTTTCCTAATATTTATCATTTTAGATTTGAACTTTGATTTCTAATATTTATCATTTTAAAATATCAATGCACTTTTTAACAAGATTTTCTTAATTTACCCTTGCATTAATTAGGAAAGATATTAAATATAGATTAATTTATAAATTGATAATTAAGAATCCTGAAAATTTTATTATAAAATAAAATGGTTAAAATCAACAAATTTGAAATTGGTAAAGACAAGTAATCATGCACCCCAAAGATAAGAACAAAAATACACTAAAAAGCGGTATAAGCATATCTACCCTTCTCACATTAGATGTTTAAGCTCTAAAGTTACAATATTTTCGGCTTATTTAAACTTTAATTTTGATAAATTTATCATAATTACAAATATACTGAACTATAATCATTCCAAGAGACATATTTTGCTCAATAAGAATTGTAGTTCGGTACAGTTCATTTCAGTGATTATTCTATTAATCTAACGATTCAAGACTCCAATCAAAATATCGAAAAAAAAACAACATTAATAACTAAAACCAGTAGCTGAATTACTGTTTGATAGTAATTATATTATCGAAGCTTCAAAAAGGACAAAAATGGCTACTTATTAATAAATGTTAAATAATAAAAATAGATACAATTTTGTCAACAAATTACAGATCAACATGCAGCAAAAAATAGAGAAATTAAGAGGAAAAATTTACTTGACAATTTTACCACCATTCATGTGACCATCCTCCTTCTTCAACACCAATGACATGAGGGCATTTGCGTAATTTCGTATGACCTTCTTTCACTCCTTTTATTTCTTCGTTCTTGAATTTCGCCAATTTCAGCTGCAAATTTGTCAGATCTGCCTAATTATTCCAATTTTTTTTTACGATTAAATGAAAATCAGTAAAACTAGGATCGCCGGGAAACCAAGACTGAGGCCATTCCTTCCGGCGAGCTTAAAAGACCCAGACATGGAATCCGGCGGCGGATTGTGGAAGTAGAAGGGGAAGTAAGGCACAATCGGGTTAGGAGGAGGCGGCGCAGGGTAATTATTGTAATCAGGCGGAGGGTAATTGTAATAAGAGCCGCCGCCTCCGCCGCCTTGAGGTGGAGGAGGAGAGGAGTAGATGTAAGTAGAAGGTGGAGGCGGGGAGTAGTAGTTAGAATGGGACGGTGGTGGTGGGCAGTACGCACCGGAGGATGGTGGAGGAGGAGAAGGCGGCGGAGGCGACGGAGACGGCGGCGGAGGGGAGGAGGGAGCTGGGTTGCAGCAGGTTGAGCACATTGTGCAGGCGATCTCGTATAGAGTTCTTGATTTGGGGAGCGGGGAAGAATAGGCGGAGGGTAATACAAAAAGGAGAGCCAAAAGAGAGATAAACATAGTAGCTTCCATCGCCGGGAAATCAAGAACAAGGTCACCGAAAAATCAAGAATCGATAGAAACGAAATTCAAGAAATTCGAAGATTGTTTCAATTACAAGAAACTCATACAATCCTTCAAGAAATTCAGGAAACCTGATTGAATAATTAAGCAAGAGAGAGAAAGAGGGAGTGGAGT
Source organism: Euphorbia schlechtendalii (assembly GCA_949673415.1). Lineage (NCBI taxonomy): Eukaryota > Viridiplantae > Streptophyta > Magnoliopsida > Malpighiales > Euphorbiaceae > Euphorbia > Euphorbia schlechtendalii. Next base: position 10,617 of record CATIWQ010265121.1, on the reverse strand, counting down.
TAATAGTGAGACTTATCTTAGAAGCTACTATACCTACACCATTGCATTGTCATCATCAGAGGAATGGTAGTCTTTTTATCATATGATGGCTTTTTTAAAAAATGTAAAAAGGGAGGGGTTTTAAAAAAAGGGAGAGGAGCCAAAAATTCTAAAGTGTGACACCGACACGGTTTACTTTACATTTCAATCTCAACACTAAAGAAAAAAATAGACTACTAATTTCAACTCTAACATTACGCGCCTCTAGCAGGATTTAATTTTGTTTATGGCTGTTCAACGGTTTTATATAACGTCTATATGATAGTGATATACAAAAATCAAGGTTTTTTTTCCACCTATCTGAGTTACAAATAAAAGTTCCATTTATGTCTTGGTTGGTATATTTGTGTACGAATCATTTGATTGTGAAGGTGATTACATGTGTAGGTGATTGTTAACTTATAACCTAACTTTAAATTTATTGGCAGCTTAAAACCTATTGAAAGAATTCTCCCCAGATAACTAAAATGAACATGAAAAAATAGAGAGATTTTAGTATGTAAAATAAGTAGTATACTTACCAAACTTTAAATACTTATAAGTTGTCTAAAAATTAAGAATAAAATATAAGACTCATTAATTGATTATAAATAAATATACAAGTCATAAAAAAAATACTATGTTAAAACTGATTATAAATAAAGTTTGAAGCGTTTAACTTGTTTTGCATGAATCAAAAAAGTAAGAGGGAGGCTGATTTAATGGTGGTACGTTTAAGAGGTAAATTTTGGAATCACCACTCGTCATTAAGCACTCCATTTATTCTAACAACTCAAAACGGTGGGGTTTTGACTTGGCAGGCGGTAATAAAAGAGTCGTAAAAGTTGGGCTTGACGAATTGCAGGTATTCATACACGTGGAATTTATGAAACCGTTGATTCTCGATGACGTGGCGCTACAGAGAAGCTTCCACATGAGTCTACTTTTCAAGGGGAGATTATACACCTTTGATACATCTTTAGTTAGGCAAGTTGGAGATGAAAAATAAGGAAAAATAGAGGATCATTTTTGTAAGATATAGGATATGGTTCTTTATATAATAAAAATTTCTTATAATAGAGAAAAATTGTAATTTTATGTAAGCTTAGGCATGATGGCCAGATAACATTCATTGTAATTATTTTTTAAACACGTGGACTAAAAATGATTCATTGTAATTTGTATCCCACGATCATATCCTGCTTTTATTCAATATTTCACCACTTGTGATAGTAATAAAGCATGCAACTTCGAGCTGTTTGACTCCCATCAGTTTTTATTTGTTTGTTTATTAGATTAATTTGTTTTGTTAAATGTAATTCCATGTGGATCTTATTACAGTATGATGAAAAGATGAAAAAAACAATTCAAGTAAAATAAAATGAACGAGTTACAGAGAAAAAAACATCAGTTTAACGACGACAACTAATTTTATTATATGCAAGATTAAAGCTATATGAAAGATTAAAGATATAATTTAATTTAATAATTCCATTTTAATTAATAAGAAGCAAATGATGTTTTCCCATGAAGCTTGGTATGCTTATGTATGTGATATTATATTGTTTGCAATTAAAAAGCAAATAATCAACACCTCTTCTAACTAGAGATATGGAGAACGGATCTTTCACTTTATCTAACTTTTTAGTTTTGTTTTCTTTTTTTTGCTTTCTAAATTTCTTTGCTTTATGATATTTCTTACTTTAGTTTTCTTCCTGGCCATGATTATAGTTTGACATTTTCAAGTTACTGTAGTTTAACTTTGTATATCTTTCTTATTTAAGTTATTTCTCATAATCATTTTTTTCTCAGAACCTATATATATTTTCTCTCATTTTGAAGTTATATTACACAAAGACAATCGAATCCTGTGTCACAAATTAAACTCGTTGAATTTGATTAGGCTTGAATAGGTAGTCAAGAGACCAAAAAAAAGTATGTGTCAAGACATTAAGTTATAAAAAAAGCTTACAATTGTATAATTTTATAGTGTTCCATGCTACCTCTCATCTTATTTTTGCTGCAATAAATTGTTTTAAGAATTATTTTGAATGAATAAAAGTTAATATATATTATCTGTTGTTTTCTTATGTTTTTATAATACGTGTAGCGAATCAAATATAAATGAATTGATAAAGTATAAAAGACCCAACAACGAAATTGAAAGCCTAAGAAAATCCTAGCTGTTTAAAGATTTTTTATCTTCTCTGCTTGTAATTTGTTTGTTGGAAGGGAGAAAATGTATAGCGAGACTTTTTCTCCCCCTACCATTTGCTTTCTTATAATTTCTTTTCCTTCAACTTTTAGTTTTTGTGTTTTTTTTTATGAGAATAATCTGCATTTACTACTTTTTTTTATTGTTCATTACACGATCATTTTTTTCAAATATGGATTCGTTGCTACATAGCTCAATCTTCAAAGTTTTACAACTGGGTCGAACTTCATCTGCCTTCAGATAAGATATTTGATGATCTTTCACAGTAGACATTTAGATTTATCAACAAGATCGTTTCATATCTGCAGCACTAGTTGATTTGATGTTATGGTGCAAGCATGACTTTTTATAGTTGTAATTTGCAAAATCGTAAATTAGAAGGCAAAGAAAATATAGTTTGCAATGTTTATCTTTAATTTTTTAATAAGTCTGACCCAATAACATGTTTGTCTTGCGAAAAATAAGTTTTATGTGTTTGAGTTATGTAATGTGTTTTTTCCGTTGTTTTATCTCCAGTAAATTAATTTTAGTATTGTCAGACTAGTTTATATATACAGGTTTGCGAATTATGTTACACAATTGTTAGATAAAACAACCGATTCTTAAACATGTAGGGGATTAAATTTCATGTTCATTCACCTTCTATTAGAGTTGTATTTGTCAATAATTTATTAATCAACTATATTCTTCTGTCAAAAAAAATTAATAACTTATTTTGTTGATAATGACGTTAACATGTTAACTAGTTATCACTGTGTTTGAAATAATTCAGTTTAAAACTATAAAATTGACTAAGCTGGACTATGTCACTTTTAATACTGATATCCATTGAAATATTGTATTCATATACGAAATAGTGAAAGTAGAAACAAAGCACTATATGTGAATCATTTTCAAATCACAGTTTTCTTACACATTAAAATAGATTTCAAATTACCTCAACATATAAAGAGTGGTAGTAATAATGAATGATCAAACTTTGAATCTTTCAAATTTCATTTTAATAAAAAATTGATTTGGATTTCACTTTAAATGTCTCGAAATGCTTTCATTGAACACATTATTTTACTATTTAAATTTCTCATTGTTTATTTTCATAAATTGTTTTTTTACATTTTTATAGAATCCTTTCAAATTTCAAATGCTATCTGATTAGTGAGAAAGTAAATTTGTTTACATGCGAAAAACAATTTAATTAAATAAATATATAATTATGTGAAAAAAAAACATAAATATAGTAATTTAATATATAAGTTTGCAAAATCTCGTTCTAAATTATACGCACATAAGAAAGCAGATTAAAATTTATCAGTCGCATAAACTAATACAAAAAGAATGAACAGAATATGAGCATGCAAGTAAACTGAAAAACAGAATGAACAAAACTATAAATAGCATGAAACAGTGCAATAACAGGAAAACAAATGTAGGTGAGTTTCCTGATCAGACTTAAGAGTGTGAAACTATGAAAATTCAGAATTATGGAATTGGGCAGAATTTGGCATGTATTTCTTTTTCTTTTTTTTTTTTATGGAAATTTGGCATGTATTTCAATTTGTTTCTTCAAGTCCGATTCATAAAAGACTGGTTGGGCATGTTGGACCAGTCACGAGCTTACTAAACAAGCGCCACCTGAATCTCAAATAATTTTTGTAAAAGAATCGTATTTTCCTTTCTAACTTGAGTAAATTTAACTGTATAACCACGTAAACAAGGGGGGAATTGGTTTAAACAAAACAACAGATAAAAAGCATATACAAATCATTATATAATTGAAACAAGACAAAGTCCTTAGTTGGTTGACAGATACTAAGCACTCTCTAATTATTTGGGTCCTTTTTTATGATTGTGTTGTATTATTTGAGATTTTTAGTTCACTTTCATTCCAATCCCACATGTCTTGTATTGTATAATTAATCATATTTTGTTTTAATTAGAAAATTATCTCAGTTTTCTGGTGTTATAAATAACTTTAATAACTAAATTACACCTTACTACTCAACTTAATATCAACCGGTGCCTTTTATTATCTGAAAAAAAAAAATCAATTAGTGCCTTTAGATATGATCTATATATTATTATGTGGTAGTAGCAATAATTTCTTTTTACTTTTTACTCAATGCAATACATATCTTTTTATTACGATTAATTTTTTTACCAACTCAATAATACATCAATCTACAACAAGATCATGAATTTTCGTATTAAAAGAAATTACATAAATTCACATTGATAGCCATGGGAAAAAACATGAACAATAGCAAAAGAAAATACGGAAAATGAAAGCTAATTTTTTTTATTGTTTTTGTTAAGATTCATTGTACTTTGCTGAAGATTTGATGACAAATGTATAATTCATATTTTATAATATTATAATTTATATTTTATAATATTATATTACAGTATTAGTCAGAATATAATGAGAAGATAAAAATCATCATTATTGATTAATATTGTAATTATATTTAAAAATTTAATGCTCATTATTTCAAAATTTTGTAAGAAAAAGCAGTTGTCATCTTGAGAAAGAAAATTTTGAAAAATTGTATATTTCAAAACTCAACCAACAAAAAATATGACACGTGACCATGGAAGAGGTAAACTAGTGCATTTTAAACATGTTTAGGGGTATCTGACACAGTTCAAAATTTAGAATGACAAATGACAATTTCGTACAAGTTCATTGGGTGATAGATGCATTAGGCCTAACTAAAAAATTTTTTATATTATAATGACAATAATAACAACAATTGATTGAGGTATTGACCTAGTGATTAAGACTGAAATTGTGAATTCTAGAGATCTCGGGTTCGAATCATATCCGGGATGAATGTTAGTTAATATAACTATTTATAATTATAATTATTATTTTGAAATATAATTATTATGATGTTAAAGTTATTATTAACTAGATTAATCAATAACTATTTTCTCATTATTGATATTTAAATTGTTGTCGATTATTATAATTAATATTAATTCTTATTTATAGTATGTATTAAGTAATTGTAATTAAAATAATGAATTTGAAATGAACTGAACTTAATGGACCTGAATTGAATCAAATAAAAGTAAAAAAAGCACACATGCTAAATCTAGCAAATTCCACTTTAAAAAAATAAGTTTCTCCTATAGACACTAAAGCATCCAGAGTAGTGAAAGCGTACGCAAGATGGATTTGCTCTTGCGTTCAACTTCATGGATGTTAACATACACTAGCTGGGATGACTCGTCTCCTCCAGATCTAAGAACGATGTATTAACTATCGGTCAAGTTATAAGGCAACTCAGATATTTGCTTTTTTTTCATGTTTTTTGCCTCAACATTTTTATTCGAGAGGTATGGAACTTAGTTTAGTAGGCTTTTGCTGGTATGCTAGTATTTTTGACCGGTAGGGATTCCTCACTAGCACTCTCTGATTTTGCACTTTTGCCTTATTTTATTGAGAATTGAGCCATTATTGTTCTTGCAATCCTTGCTGAATGATGAGAGCCTTTGGAGATTCCTAAATGTCGATGTGACTCATAAAACACATAGGAGAAATGCAATAGATTTCACTGATGGTTTTTACGCGGAAGCCTGGGTAAGAAGTTTTATTGTGATGTTTTTACACATTTCTTATTTTTGTTTAAACCTAATGTATGTATTTTTTTTTATAAAATTTCAAGTGGCGTGTGTTCAACTATTCTGCTGTTTTTATTTTGATAAAAATAGTTCATGTTTTCTTTTAATGATTTACTATTTAGAAAGTTGTTGAATTAGTTCTTTGCATCATATTTAGTGACTCTACATGTTTGACTTATGGAGTCATACTCTTGAGTTAAAGAAACAACACTACACAAATCATAGTTTCAATGATAAAAATCCCGAAATGAAGGCATGTTGAATGTTGTAGCTGACTTTAAATTCTTGTAAATGTTGAATAACATCAATCAATAAATTAAGGTTATCACATTAATCTTAAAAGATATATTTACCATTTATCAATTGTGCAACCAATGATAAACGTATCGCCACGTCCACAAAATTATAAAACCTATCTAGCTAACCTTAAAATTTCACTGTTACTCGCAACACCAATAAATTGGTTGAAAAAGATCTATATAACCTTAAAATTTCACTATCACTCACAACACCAATAAATTGGTTGAAAAAAAAATCTATATTTCATTATTGTCTAAAGGGAATATTTAATTTTTATAATCGTAAACATCTTTATTTGTTATCATGAAAATGATGCGAGTCAAATTAATTTCATTTTGATACAAATAATTTTAATCATTCGAATTAACACGGTTTGATATATTGTCTAATAGAAGCGCACAATTCTTTGACTCTAATTAGTTGTATATGAAGCACGATTTCTCAAAAATAATTTTATTGCAATACAACTCATCTAGAATTTGATATTAAATGTAATAATTATAAGAATTCTAACACTAACTAAATTCATAGCATCCATCTAGGGATGAACATGACATTTCGAGGGCTCCAATCGAGGTAAGAAACTGGATATACCTAATTACAAATATTTACATGAAATTAAATATATTTTATTATATTAAAACAAAAAAATATTTTTGATTCACTTTACATCTTTGATAGTTTTGACTGATTTTAACCAAACCTGCTTATTAACAACATTTTTCAATAAAGTTTTTGAGACAATTTTTTGTAAAATGTTATAAATAATATAATTTTTTGGTCCCTTTCAGTCGTATGTGCTATGTTGGTTCACTTTGGCATATGCTTAGATCTGGCCTTGCATTTATCTTAATTGTCTGCTCAATGAGACACAAAAGATCATTGTTTATCTTTTTTAAGCATATTAGTTTACCGATCCCTCTCAAACTTATCAATCATAAGATAACCTAGTATTTTTTGTAAAATTTGCTAGTAGAATTTTTCTTACAAAATTTAAAGAGTGTCGCTCTATGTTCATACAAAATTTGCAATCACAACAAAAATTGAAGTTAAAAACAACATCCCCATAATAGAGTTTGTTTAAGCTGAGTTTTTTTATTCTCTAAGAATGTATTGAACTCTTCAACTTTAATATCTACCAGCTTAATCCATTCATTAATGGAATTAAGCTATAATAATCCATCATCTTATGACGTTATTCATACATAACATATTTTTTCATTGTCTTTAATTTAACATATTGATTCTCTAATCTAATAATGATTTTCCCAGTTTTTAACTATCTCAATCCTTGGAAATAGACAACAACAACTGATAAATGCAAGTAGGTCACATCATGCAGCTGTTGATAAATGATATTTTGTCAAGAGATTTTTTCGAAACTCGTGTCAATTGTTTGACATCGTTGATCTATATGAAAGGTGAGTGTCCTTTTTGCGCCCGAGCCAGCTTCAATGAGTCGGGTTTGGATATTCATTTATTAAAAAAACCCGGTCCGAGTCCGAACCCGTTAAAACTCGAAGATTTATGGGCCGGATTTGTAATTTTATTTATTTAGTATATATTTATACATTAAATTTATAATTATTTTAAAATTTTATATTTTATCGTATTAAATTTTTATACTTGATTACAATACATATTAAAGATTTCAAGTAAACAATGCAATTATATTTAAAATTTAAACATATTTTTATTAATTTAATAAAAAATATTATAAAAAAAATATTCATGGGCTTGGGAATGATTTTGTTAGCCCGACCCAAGCCCGGCCCAAGCCCGAAGTTCTAAAGTACGGGCTTGGGTTAACATTTTTTGTAAAAATCGGCCAAACCCGGCCCGAACCCAGCCCGCCCCGCCCGACGAACAGGCTTAGTGTCAAGTATAAATGAAGACGAGGGATGAAAGCTCATGATCCTTATATTTTTAAAATTTATGAAATAAGTTCACTATATGGAAAGTGTATCACCCCCTGCTAGAATAAATATATAAGAATAATAATTTCATATTGCACCGAATCACGAAAGTCCGGGATCATCACATATCCCCACAAATGTTATAGTATTGTTAACTTTGGACCTAAGCCCTAACATATTTATTCTTAAACTAGAATCTACTATTCTGTGGTCAATGTGAAAAAATTATTTTCCCAATACTACTACCATCGAATGATAACCATTGATCCTCTCATCGACTAATCAATTACTATTGGTTCTATGAATTATCGGTGATCAAATTATTATGTGCATGCATGCAGGGAAACCATATATCTTGAGTTTAAATCGAACTCAAAATCAATTAGTTTGTGTGAAAGCATAATCTACACTAATATATGCCACTCATTATTCTTGTTTATTTTAAATTGGTTTGTGTTAAGATACAATCTACATCACTTACATGAAAGATATCTTGTAAGAGCATTTTAACATCTATGATTAGTTATATTTTTTAGAGATTGTATTGAGAAAACTTTAAAACAGTGTGTATATCATTTATGAAATTAACCTTCAAGTATCTGTCACAATTCTAAAATAAAGTACAATTGATGTGAGGTTCATTTCATGGGTAAATTTGGGTATATGTATTAAGGTCCTAAGACTTTTATTTTGTAGATCGTCAAATTTAGTTTTTGATGAGTCAATTGATAATTTGAGCCCTTTCAAAACATAACACTCTTCCATTCCAAAATAAGTTTTATTTATTTTGTCGATTTTGATTATTAATGTATATATTTATATTATCTCCCTTAATTACCGTTATACTTCTAATTAATTAGTGATAGATTATAACTTTATAAAATTAACAATCAATTAGAAGTTGCATTGTAGGATAAAAACACACCAATACAAATTCAACAACTGAAATTTGGACTTATAAATCACTCGTTCCATGTAATATCTCATATAATTATTTTCTTTTTCGATTTGCATTTATTTTGTTTGTTCTCAAGTAAGGTAGATTATCCTTTTCTTTTTTGCATAATTTTTTTTTGGCTTCCATGCTTCCAAATTTTGTGTTGTTTTTATAAAAATAAAATTGTGTTTTGTTTATATAAAAATAAATTTGTGTTTTCTTAGATTAAAAATGGTGAAAATGACAGTCAACTAAAAGTGATTATGACGAGCCTGCAATTTTGTGGTATAAGTAAATATCTGGGTGGACAAGAAAGTAACGAATAAGCAAAAAAGTAAAAAAAAACACACGAAAACCTAACTAGTAAACATGATCTAAACTTGGGCACGAGCTTGTTGGTTCACAAAATTTGTTCATGTCCGTCTTTGATGGATGATTTGGACATAGTATTTGGAGACTAGGCATTGTCTAATCTGAATCCGTAGTGATCCGAATAAAATGGATTTGATTTTAATATTAAAATCTAAGTATGACCGAAGTAATAATTAATATATTAAAAAAATTATATGTTTATTATATAATTGTAATGAAAAAATTTTCAATGGTTGAGAACAAAAAGTTTTTTGAAAAGTTTACTATTATGTATTTTCAATGATTTTATTATAATTATTTTTTAATGATAATTTTTATGAATTTTTTAAAAATTAACTGGTAAATTGCAGGACGGCTTGGGATTTCGATTATTTAATCAAAGCCCGACTCGATATACACATATGTATGTATGTTAATATGTATGTATGTGTATAAAATATTAGGGCCGTAAAAGAAGCTAGTCAAGCAAGTACATTGTGGAGTTCGAGCTTTGTTTGTTAAATTTTTAACGAGCTCGAGCTTGATCAAACCAAACATGAGCTGATCGCGAGTCAAACTCGAACTTAGCAGAACTTTGTTCAATTGAGTTTAGCCAAGCTTTAACTGGTTCAATCGAGTTTAGTCGAGCTTTATCTAGGTATATTATTTATTTTTTTGTTGTACAAGTTAAAGCTGAATTTTGAACTTAAAATTATGGTTTAACCTCACGAATCAAAATTTTTTTGTATTTAAACATTTTTAAATTTCAAAATACTTAAATTCTATGCTATATATAATAATCGAGCTAGCTCACGAGCTTTAATAGTTAGTTCATGAATATATTCGCTAGCCTTTTATCAAGTTTGTTTGCGAGTTTTCGAATCGAATTTCTCCTTGTTCATGATCTAATCATTTATCAATTCGATCCAAAAAATCTTATTCACAAACGAATCATTTATCAATCAAGATGAGTCGAGTTATTATCGAACCCAACATAGAACCATTCACGAACAACTTGATTCATTACAATCCCAATTTTTTTTTTGCTCAATTGGGCTCGGTTACTATTATTTTTAACTTTTATTATATCCGAACTAAACAGACCCAACCCACCATGACATGTTTTTCAATAAAATATAAAATATTTTTGTTCAGTCGTTGCATTCGATACATTAACATTTATAAATTTTAAAATAGACTTTAAATTAATATATAATAAATAATTGAGTATATTTAAAATTGATGCCTATTTCAAA
>CATIWQ010265086.1:0-10177 GCA_949673415.1 Euphorbia schlechtendalii | reverse complement strand
TTTTTATTCCTCTCAGTTTATATAATTCCTGATGCACACAGAATGGATAGATCAGACATCAAATAGACATTTCAATAGATTAAACTTTAAAGTAACATTTGAGTTATTAAACATGGCCAGAAACTCTCTAAATTTATATTTTTTTGGTGCTGAAGGTATGGAGTTAAGTAGGAGGATGACAATTAACGGCCTTCACTTGTACAAAATTTTAGGATGGGCAAACTTATAAAAAGTGTGAAATACAAGCGTAAATGTGGAAACCTTTAGTCCATTAACCAAAATATCGTCTCATTGAGCAAAACCTACTTATAAATAGATCGTGTTAATCTATCACTCGTGAGGCAATAGATTAACGTAAGTGTTGAATTGAGCTATGCCACAAGGAATCTATTTCAAGCCAAAAGTTATGGACCATTCTCGAGTATCCTTTTTAGATAAGTTTATTTGATATGCTCACATTCATTTATATTATTTTTATGGTAGAAATCATAATTTAATATTTATTCTGTTTCTAAATACCAAGAGAAGTACCATTTTAACTTATTATAAAAAAATTTAAAGAGTAATTAGAAGGGATATTTAGGCTATAGTGCAATATTAAATCGTTTTACATTGTAAAGTTAAAATTGATATAAACAATAATTTTAGGAATCGATCAGCCACCAACCAATATTTTTAAATTTTTTATACATTATATGTTTTTGAAGGTTGATTATAGGGCTCCAAGCATCATTCTATGAATCGACTACATATTCTGTAATGTTTGTTTATCAAATAGACTACAAATTAGAATAATTATGAGGATGAAATTTCTTGTATGATTTGTGATTTGAATTTTGAAAAAATTATCATCATAAATGTTGATATATCATATATAAGGTTTTAGAGTTATTATTATAATATTTTAATGAGAGTCACGGAAAAGATATAGTATACATTGAAAATATTTTTCGAACTCCATTATTTCAAGTTACAACCAAATAAAAATTTATCTTATTAATTTCCCATGAAACAAACAGTGCCCAAAAGATAATAATTTTACTATTTCCCTCTTTCATTTGATCATTTGATGTAATGCTTTTTTTTATTGACGGAAGTTATTTTTTTGAAGTAAAAAAAAACAGTACCTAAAAGATATTATATTAATCCAATGAACATTTATTTTATGCTTCCTCATTTATATATAAAATGTTTTGATCCATGGTTTTCTTAGAGGCCCATAAACCCAATTTTGATAGGTTAACGTGCTTATATAAAGAAGTCATATATCACACATCAGTTTTCAAAAAAGAAAAAGAAAAAGAAAATAATATCTAATGAAAAGAAAAGAAAGTTTAACTTTATAATGATCTTTTCATGATTTTAATAAATGAAAAATGATGCAAGCAAAAAGTGAGACATAAGAGAAATATGTCTATCATTTTCTTTAACCAACTTGTCTAAAAATAGTCTACTCTCATTGGATCCAAATTTGGACAAAATCAAATCATTAATTAGTTAATTGTAATAAACGTTAGATGTTGGAACATGAAAGGATATGTAAATCCATGTTAAATACTTATTTTGATTTTTAATATTTATCATTTTACACTTTTTACTTTGGTTTCTAATATTTATAATTTTAAAATATCAATACATTTTTTAACTAGATTTTCCTAATTTACCCTTCCATTAATTAAGAAAGAGATTAAGTGTAGATTAATTTATAAATTGATAATTAAGAAGAGAGAGAATTTTATTATAAAGTAAAAGAAATAAAATAATTATTTTATAGTGCATTAAATGTCTTATTGTTTTTTATGAAAAATCTAAAATGATAAATATTAAGAACAAGAGAGAATGTCTTATTTTATTTTGTAGTAATCATGTTACTCTGAATCTCATTATCATCTTATCAACATTATATTGATAATTCAATGGTCATTAAGAATAGATTAATAATTATTTTATGATAAACAAAACAATTGTATAGTTAAAGCACAGTTAAAAACATTGCCTTAATTATACAATTTATTTTGTAATTGCTTTCTTTTCTTAAAGAACAAATAACAATATTGAAATAAAAAAAATCCAAATTGCATTAACTAATCAGCCATACATATTTAGTAAACAACCTTACGAAAAATCGCATGCACGGGAATGTCTTTTTCTTTTATTTTTACGTTAAAATCAAAGACATATTAATAATTTTGAAATAATAAATTGGATATGAAAGCTAAACATATAAAATTAATCTAATATTACTATTGAATTAAGAAAGTGATGTATGAAACACAGGATCGTGGGCCACGGCTACTAAAAATTGTCTCAACATTTCAGGACGATTGACCAACCCTAGATCTCGGATTATTAATTTAATTAATATTATTAATATATAAAATTAATAATTTTTGTCATCCCAATTTTTGGTTTCTAATTTGTGAATTCTTTGTCATTTATATACAAGTAATTTTTTATTTGTATACACTATCTAAGTGAACGTAATAAATAATCTAACAATGTAACTATTTAATTGAAACTTTTTTTTATTTATTTTGAGATCTAAGCCTTATTACGTATAAAAAATTAATATATAGTGGATAATGATTTAAGTTTGTGTCCTGCTAGTGTTGCTCGCTTCCTCTTATTGCTTTAAAATATATTTTAGATAAATCCTAAATTAAGTTGTTTTTTCAAACAAAATTTAATTGATCTTTTCAAGAGATGATTACTTTTTTAGATTAAAGGGAGCATTAATATGATCAGTAGCTGCTAGCTTTTAAAAGAACATAATATGATGTGATTAGGGAATAAGAATATTGATAAGACTCGCACATTAACGCTATCTACTGCTTAATTAGTGGTGTTTATTTTTGTTGAATCACATGCCCCCTTTATTCATAAATTTGGCCCTAATTTATTCCTAAAAGTCACTTTCTAGGATGGATATTGCTGTTTATGTTCTTGTAGTGCGAGTATGTGAGAGTTGATTCAGTTTGACTATAGTTAAAATAGAAGAAAATTATCTCAAAGAATATACATATTATTTATAAAAAGACTTAATGTATTGGGGGACTCTATTAGTTGGCCTTTAGAGCCTATTTAGTATTTACACAAAAGTTCCACATGTGATGCCATTAACTTGGAAAAAATTTATTAATTTGTCCACAACGCCTTCCAATGACATGTGTTAGTTTCTAGTTTGGCATGTGATATTAAAAGAGAAAATTAATGCACTTTTTGCTAATTCATAGTATTTTATGAAACTTTTATACGTGCAAGAGAGGTAAATGAGTCTTTAAGTTCAACAATTGGGAGTCCTGATGCATGGCATAAAAATGAGATATTGTTTTCATGCCATCTTAACTTGCCTTTTATTTTGCACGCCAAATTTTTTTTGTTGAAATTGAAGGACGTTAATAAGAGCCAAGATTTTATCTTTGTTCCATCCGATTTTGTAGATGTACCAATTGAATCAAGTCCAATTGATCGTAATGTTCTCAATAACTTCAAATAAAATCAATCTAGTTCATTTTAAATTATGTTCGTACAGTAACAAATTTATATTGAAATAAGTTCAACATTTTCAAAGCATTTTAATTAAACTTGTAGAAGTTTCATTTAACCTATAACACGGGAACTTGTAAGGTTCTTTGGAATTTATATTACTTTATTTTTCAAGAATAATTAGAATTATAATTCAATTAAAATGCAAAATATTTTATGAAAAAATATTATAGGAAATAATAATTGATATTTAGGTTAAAATAACTTAAAAATATAGTCTTGTATAATTCTCTATTTATAACAAATTATATAATTCACAGATGTAGCATAAAATATATAGTATTCTCTGTATAAGATTGAGAACATGACTTTCAAGTTAAAGCACTATGATTTACAATGGTTTTACTAGCTGGCTAGGTTAATTATTTTTAACTATAAAGATGAGTCTAAGCATTGTTTGTGCAAAATAAATCGGACTACGATTCCTAGATGCAAGCAAATCGATCAGGGACCTGAAACAGCGTAGGTAGAAAATATCGGGCGGTAACCATTACTATGGTGCATGGACGAAGATTTTTAAACACTAATAAAATGTATGGAATCATTTAAAATATTGTTATTTATTCATGAAATGCTTTTTATATTAATAAATAAGTATTTTTTTGTAATTATATGTGTATAGTTTACATGTTATTAAAATCATAAACAACATTCTTAATCCAAGCCGATAATGAAAATATTGGAGGAAGAAACACACTCCATATAATTTTGAGCGTAATTTTAAATTTATTGAGCAACTTTTGAGGTTATAATGTTGAAGAAAAAATAACAAGTTGAATGAATATAAGTAGATGTGCGAGTCTCACAGAAAAAAAGGCGGCGCGTGACTAAAACAAAAACAAAATATGTACTAAAATTTCCATATATTAATTTTTTGGAATTTCTTTTTCGTTTTAGTTTTTTTATCATATTTTTATGTTGTTCTCTCATTTTGTCCTTTTTTTTAAAATGTACTTGGTCAGTTGTTTGTTATGCGTCAAAAATTAAATGCGTGATACAATAAAACCTTGAAGACCACTCATTTCCCACTTTACATTTTCATTTCCCACTTTACATTTCCTATTTTCAACTCATACTAAAATATTCTTCGTAGTTGGACAATGGAATTTTTTTCGTTAAACAAATATCGACCGTCATATCCAATCATTAATTCGCTCGATGATTTATAGGTATTTCGTCAGGTATAACAGTTGACTCAAGAATTTAAAATTGTTCCATCCTCAAAAACAAAGATTGATTGTAGGATCTTTGGTTAAGTATGGTACTTGCGAACATTTCATTGAGCATTAAGTATGGTACTTTCAGTCGATCCAAGAATTTAAAGCTGCTTTATACTCAGAGACAATGATCAATTCTTGGACTAAGTATGGTAGACAACAGAATATTAACTTCACCAAACATGTTTTTCACAATTATTTTATTTATCTTTTCATCTTCTTTTCATAACAAATTTTCATCATCTCTCATTAGAAAAAATCATATCATTATAATTTTCGCACGAATTTTGTTTATTTTATGTATCAATTTTGATATAATCAATTTGTTTTTTTTCAATGAAGGATGTAGTCTATTTTTGAACGTTGAAGCAAAATTAAATGTGGTGTGCATGCGTTATTATAATAATAAACATAACACATATTCAATCAAGAAATCAACCTTCTCACTCTCACCCATAATCCAATATCCTTGACTTCAAATCTACACCTACAACTAGAGTTAGCTAGCTTTGTTGAATACATAACTAAAAGAAAAAAAGTAACATATAAGTAATACAGATTAATATTAACATTATATTAATCAACTATTTGTTACAAAAGGTTAATGTTGTGCTTACTTAATACTTATGAAGGAAAATCTTATACTCTCAGGGTTTACAATGTATCCTCATTGTAAGCATCCAGATATAATTTCAAAAAATATCTATTGAGATTTAAGATTACTTCATCAATATAACAAGTATTCCATAATCATAACAAAATCAGGGATAGATTCAAGGGGGTCACAGAGGGTCAAGTGATCGCCCGAATTATTGAGAAGATTTCAAACCTTCCATGATCTAATGTTGAAGAATCATGATGTTCACTTTTCTCTGAAGGTTAAAAATTGTGCACGGAAGAAAAAGAAAGAGAAAAGGGAAGAAAATTGGAATTGACTCTTGGACTTATTTTGTGGTCCTATATGATTTAAATATTCGACTCTTTGTATAAGAGCATTTTTTGTAGGATAGTGGTATCTAAAATTATGTGACATGTAGAATAGAAATTCAGATTGATGACATGTCCATGGTTTAAAAAATTATTTTTCAAAAAATAATCACGGGATTGTGTAATTAAAAAATAAAAAAGGATTTAATCGTCAATTAAATAAAATGTTTCAATTTTCAATATTAAAATATTAATTAATTTGATGAGTTGACATTCCATTTGATTATCTATATATAAAAGATTAAATAAATAATGTTCAACATTTGTTATGTCATGTCATATAAGAAAGAAAATAAACAAGTTAATATAAAGCTAAATTTTAATTGATTATCTATTTTTACCTGTACATCATAATTATTAGCATTATTGTTAGAAAAGACTATTTAGTAACGGTGATCTAATTTCCCCTGTATCTTTTTCATTTTACACGTGTATGGTACGATCGCAAACAAACAGCTTACTTTGAAAAATTCTTTCATACTCTGTTATTTTCACAAGTGAAATTTTACTTTGATTACACCATTCACTTTAACCGTCATGAAAATGATTTATAGTATTATATTATAATGGTTTATATGGTTACATACTTTATCTTGGTGGGTTTTTTTTATCAAAGTAAATCATAAGTTTGCATCTTATTATTATTAGACCAATTATTAAACCGTTGATCTAATAGTGATAAAGAGTAAAGTATTGGAGACTTTGGTTTTAACAAAGTCACTGTAGAAATTGTTGGATATAGGGGATTACTGAATGAATCTGAAGTCGTGAAACATTTATGTATTGAAATTTATTTGACTCTTCTACCAATTTTTTTAATAGGATAAAATCAGAATTTTAACAAGAACTTAGGAAGAGTATTTGTTCAGAATAGATGAAAAATGATTTGTGTGCGTTTATTGCCCAATGCTATGTTTTTATAACAGAAAAATCATCCAAAAAATATATGACTTTTCGAGAAAAAGGCAGGTTCCGAAAACATATGACTTTTTCGAGAAAATGGCAGCTTTTGGTCAAAAAACATAAATTTTCGGGGTACTAACAGGAAAAAATTTTGTTCGAGCTAACTGCCACTGGACCCTACGATCCCGGGCATGCTACTTAGATACCGAACAAGCATGCACTCCGCACTCTAGAGGTCACAGGTTTGAACCAAAACCGAGATGAGGTGGGGATTTTCCTTTGTAGTTTAATAATATAAGCGCATTTTCACAATTTTTTTTTAAATAATGCGCTCTGCACGCTCCCCAAATTGTTCGATGATATATCACGATCACATTGATCAATTAGTTATTTCAACTACACTAAAATACTAACAAAAATTACCCTTATTTTTATATAAATGAATTATTAATTTATCCTTTATTATTATGAAATTTCCTATTATCTATTTAATGATGATAAACGTAAAAGTAATGGTTAATGGACAAATAATAAAAATATAATGTTAAATGAGAACAATAAGTTATCAGTATCATCAAATATCGTTTATTTTATATTTTAATTTATCTAATGAATCTGAAAAATCGACCCGGATTGATTTCCGCCACCGAACAAAATAATGTGAAGTTCCGACATTCATGATAAAAGCTGAAGAAATCTGACTGTTGAACTTTCAAATATTGGTTTACAAGCTCTCATATTTTGTATTTTGTAATATTATGGGGAACAAAAGGTGTACATTTCTCTGAAAGTTTAAAATATTATTTGAAGCTTAATTAATTACATATAGATAAGTCTCAATAATATTTTAAATATTTCTTTTGATACAACACCTCATACAAATAGGTCTTTGGCTGACTCATTTTTAATTATGTGTTCATATATCATTTAGTCATGAAATTATCCAAAAGTCATTTCTCGATAAATTTTTATTGCACTTAGTTACAGAAAATTAAAAAAACGATATAGATAAGCTTTGATACTGAATATTTTTCTCCTGCTTATATTTTCTTTTTTATTATTATTAATTTATTATTGTTGTTAAAAAAGTACAAAATGCATATTTTTTTATTTTTAAAATACAGCCTTATATATTTTTATACATTTGCGCACATTTATGTGTCCTAGATTTTTATACAAAAAAAATGTTTGTTTCCTTTCTAACTTCCATATAAGCTTACATTTTCATTTCGTATGAATTGAATATATACGCCTGCCTACTAACTTTCGGCTGATTTGCTACAACTTTGCCAATTTAGATAAGCATATTTTTTTCAAAGCTGGTGGACATGTAAATTTTACAAATATTTCAAAAAATCTGAAAAAGATATATAATATAATGTTAACATACATAGTCGGTTTTGGGCACATACCAAGAATGCGACGACCTAGAATTTAGAATCAAAAGGGGTCCAAATTCTTTTTAATATATGTATACATAATAAATATAAAATTTTTTGAATTTATTCAATGTGAAAATGAGTTATATTATTAGCTTGAAATATAATTTTAAAATGATATTCTTTTATTTAATATTTATTAGAACATATTTAGATTTACGTAATATTACAATAAGTTCATTTTTTCTTATTTTATCTAGGTTGCTCGAAATGTCATGTCATATTAACATATATAATTATTTTAACTAATTGAACAAGTCAAGGTGAAAATAATTCTCACTGCTTGATTTTAAGTACTTCTGTCTACTTGTAGGTCGACATGTAGACATTCTTCTTCGCTTAAAGATCAAACTAAATTACATCTTTTAAGTTCAAATTTATTAGATTAAATGGATACCATGTACACAACTGAGGCTAAACCAAATGATACTAAAAGTTGCTTCTACTAAACATTAGGTTTAGTTTCATGAATTTGTGTACGAATATTAGAGCTTGCAAATAGAGTTATTTAATCTCAGATATCTCGAAAATCTAGAATGAAGTAAATGAATTATATATTTAGTAAACATATATCCTGAATTCATGAATGATATAAAAGTTCTCTTTTTTTTCATTCTTGAATATCAACCATTCCTTTTACATCTGTTCATCAATATCAAATCACATGACTCGGATTCAACATTATCTTTAACCCTTTTATTCCAATCCAAGACACGTCTAAATTTGTAAAAATAGATCTGCCAAGTTGCAACAAATATTAATTGAATATGTATGACGTGGAAATAATGAATTGGAATGGCTTGAAGATAAGGAACATGTTCCCCTCAAATACATAATAGAAAATTTCAAATTGTAGACCTAAAATCTGCAACCTTTAAAGTGGAATATGCTTTCATATTTTGATAAGTTTCCAGTAACAATGCCAATATAGAAAGGCGAATTAGAACTTTTGTTCAATATTATAATTCGAAAAACTACGCTAAATGAATTTCACATTAAAAATATTCAGTGAAAAAACAATGACGATGTGTTTTCCGGCGTTTGGGCAGGCGGCAGCTCAAACGTGCTTACCCCTAACACCGCCCCCAAAAGTATCTATAAATTAAACCAGACATTAGATATTGGATCAGATCAGATTGAGACTTTCACGTAAATTCTCACTTTTGCTTTATTTTTTGCCTTCTCAGCCTCTCAATTTTGACACGCAATTGCCGCCATTTTTTCTGATTAAAATCTTTTAATATAATACTTGTAAAATTGTACCATTTTCCCACGTTGATTTCACATCCATCTTTTGGTACTTTCTAGAGGAATGTCTAGATATGACTTCAACCATTTTAATATTAATATATATGATCTTGTTAATTATCTTGATATCACTAATTTTATTAAACTTTAACATAGTGTGGATGATTTTAACTAGTTATTTAAGAAATCTAGTTTTTCAAACTAGTTTTAAGATTCTCTAATGAAAAATTGTAAAGTAGATAATGTTTTCATAAGTTGATTAAAACATATTTTAAGAAGTATAATGAAGTGTTTTTATATTTGAATTTATAACCAGCTTCTGCTATAAACATTACCAAAATTCTATTTTACATTTAATTTTTAAGCAACTTATAAACACTTAAGTTTGACAAAATAAAAAATATAAATTTTTCCATATTTGAAATAATTTTACACCCAAAAGTTCCAGTTATGTCAATCACTTTTTATTAATTTATAATTTCTTCATATTATAAGTTTTTTTATAAGTAACTCTACCAAAAACTTCAACAGTTTAACTTTAAGTTGTAATTTATAAGGTAAAAAGTGTTAATAAACAATAAAGTAAAAAACTGAAGAGATAAGAAACACGCTCTGTTGACTAATGGAAAACACAAGGTGTGAAAATGACTAATCTAGAATTTAGAAAGCTAATATAAACAAAATTAAGTACTGTTTTGACTTCATTGAAACAGCTAAATGAGCTTTTAAAATTAAACAAATGATAAATAATAACAATTCTAGAACAGAAAAAAATACATTTTTTAATAAGAACATAAAAATTACATGGTATTAATATTTTCAGATGTACGTGAACAT
>CATIWQ010265047.1:0-31255 GCA_949673415.1 Euphorbia schlechtendalii | reverse complement strand
TCTTCTTCTGATGCTAGTCCCCCCCAGATGAAGAGCTCCATCCTATCTGCCTTTTTAAACACTTCTTGATAGCTTGAAAAGATGTCTGATCCAAACTTATTCCTGTATGATTGCAGTACACCGTCCAGAAGCTTGGTTATCATCTTTGGTAGAGTTAAGCGAGCCCTAAGCCTGACCTATGTGGCCATCCAGTGAGCATAGTAGGATTTAAAGCTCTCACCCTGCCTTTGCCTTATAGCCTCCAGATGTTACATTGTGGTTTCCATCTGAGAGTTGAAACCATAATGCTCTAGCATAGCTTAAGCGAGGCTATTCCAATTGGTAGCTATGTCTAGCAGAAGGTGGTTGTACCATTCATTGACCGGGTAGCCTAAGGTGACGACAAAGAGCTTAGCCATCATTCGATCGCTGACCCTCAATGCTCTCATCACTGTCTAATAATGCGTCAAGTGAGCGCACGGGTCACCAGATCCTACGTATTTCTCAAACTGCGGCATTGCGAAGTTTGGGGGTAAGCTATCTTCATCCCCGATTATCGGTTATTCAGGGTACGCACTCCTTAGATGGCCACAGTGAGTGGCCAAGAACTGTTACCATAGTTCCACGATGCTAGGTTGTTGGAGGATGGCATTCCTTGCGCTCGGATAAGAGCCATATTGCCCCTGGAGATATGCCGTGAAATGGGGCAGTTGAGGTGCCTGGAACTGTGAGGCGACAGACATACTCCAGTTATGAATAGGGCGTTGGGTCATCCCTTGGTAGAAAGGCCCTGGTGCGAATGCAGGCTGGACACTTTGTCCAAGGAAGAATGGATTCTAGTTCAGCTGACTTTGTCCTGCCCCGAACTAATGACATGTAGTTGGGGGAATCATGAGTGAAGTAGGAGGTCCCCCTGTCAGATTGATATTGTTAAGGGTGACCTCCTGGCTGGACACTGCATTCTGGGTCCTCCCGACATGTTGGCGAATGAGCGTAGCTAGCTGTTCGCTATTGGAAAAGGCGTTTATGGCAACTGCAATCTTGGCACTCACCAATGACTGCTGAGAATTTTATCCCGTACGGACAGGGTGATCTTCCCTTACACCTTCTTCTCGTGGATTAGCCATAGCGTTAAACTGAATATGAGTCTGAACCCGAGTCTTGCTTGAGTTAGTTTACGGAACCCCCTCCAGATTGGCCACAATTGGGAAACGCGGACCAGGTGACGAACAGGCCTCTTCCAAGCCCCTTTGATACACGAACAGAATATTAGATCGTGCATGTATGATTCGTGATATGATTCATGATGCAAGAAATGCGTGAGATTTTCAATGTTATGGCTACATTTACAAGGGGTTAGCATGCCATGATGTGAAATAACATGTATGTCAATCCATTTGAAACAAACAGGTTAGTCGTTAGGTAAAAATGAAAACATGTGGAAATGAAAATCCAACAACGGGGGTTGGATTTGAGATTTCTACAATGTTAGTGTGACATCATAATATGAGTGGTGTAAGTGAGTTGACTAAGCTACCTGTGTGG
The DNA here is from genome assembly GCA_949673415.1 of Euphorbia schlechtendalii. NCBI lineage: Eukaryota > Viridiplantae > Streptophyta > Magnoliopsida > Malpighiales > Euphorbiaceae > Euphorbia > Euphorbia schlechtendalii. The sequence continues at coordinate 29,731 of CATIWQ010265047.1, read as the reverse complement.
TAATAGGTCAATGGTTTGAGGTTTTGTACTAGGAGGTTAAAATTGTTTAGGGTAAGCGGTGTGACATACCCTAATACAATGAAAATAACTACCATATGTAGCTACCTAATGAATGATTTGGTTATTTTTCCCAATTAGGGCGGAGTGTGGTCATCACTATTTGTGGGTATGTGGTGATGCGTGAATTATTACCTCGTGTACGTGAATGATTCGAGTATGAAGCGTATACCCTTGAAGATTTGATAAGGTAAGACTTTCGAAGTAAGTTTGCCTCGAGTGGGCTTAGGTTAGGACATCAACTGGGATATCCTTTAATGTGGGAAATGATTTGGGTAGGTATATGCCTCGTTTGGGCTTTTGGTGTGTATAATTGCCCCGGAAGGGCTGTGAGTTGGATGTTGAGTGGACATCTCATGGGTAATGTGGTGGAAATGTTATTGCCCCTTATGGGCTAACTGTCGGATGTCAAGTGGACATCGCATAGTAAAAGGAAGGTATGTTTGCCATGTACAGGCTAATAGCGGGATGTCAAGTGGACTTCTCATTGAAAAGGGGTAAGTGATGTTCCTAAGTGGTTTTATGTTGTCCTAGGGTGACACAATCTATAGTGTCAACTATGCCTAAGTGTATGTGATATTGGTTTGGTATCGTGATATGTACATTTAATATCATGAGTGTGTGCGTTCAAGTGTCTGCACAACAATTCGTGGTTAGTATGACATTTGTATAATAATAAGTGTGTGGAACTTAGCATGCAACATCCAAACATCCAAACTTCCAACCATACAACTCTCGCGTGTAGGGTTCTTGGCTAGTCTCTATCCTAGGTTTGGTTCATCTTAATATTATGAAGATACTAAGGAGCGTATCTGCAAGAAAAATATAATGCATGATCGCGTGTTTAGGTAACACCCTAGGGAAAATGCCTATGATTTATTTACATGAGGTTTACAAATGGGTTGTTGATGTAGAAGGTTCTTGTTGAAGTGAAATACACTCCAAGCCTCTCCCCAAATGGGTTGAGGGAGGTACATGCGATATGGTAACAAGTGCTCCACCCGCTCGAGTACTATCTTTTCTCTAAGAGGTAGATTAGTACAAGAGAGAGCTTAGTGGTAATAAGGGTACCTTAGACTTATGGCCTAGTCCCTTCTATTGTAATGCGTTATTATGAATATGTCATAATTAGAAGAAAATGGAATAATGTGATCAATAATTTTCAACACTTATCCAAAAACTAAAATCTTTGAAAAAACAAGTTTTAGAAAAATCCCTAGTGGAGTCGGCCACTATGACAGGAGATAAGAAGCAGTGGGTCGAGAGCATGCGGGATGAGAGGTGCGGTCCACCGGGGTGTTTAAAAAAAGGTGCACCGGGTCGAGGACCTGGGAAAAAGGTTGAAAGAGAGAGCGAAAACATTTTAGATTTGTTTGAACTCGAATAAGCTATCTCTTAGTGTGGAGTCACCACCTGGATTAGTTCTTTCCAGGAATTAGAGTCCTGTGAGGCTTAACGTCCGGGGATGGCCCACTAAGACACAGAGATTCGGGTCTGGGATAAGTTGCTTATTTCTTAAGTGATCACATTATATTACATCTACAGAAAACCATATTTTCTTAGTTATGCATATTCGCACTTAGGTCATTTTTAGAGTTTACATGCATGATTCACGTATAGAAATAGTAGTATATCCATCCACAAAATAGTAAGTAAATGCGGAAAACAAAATTACAAAGCTTTCAAAAATTGGGGGATGCAACCGCCCGCCACCCAATTAATTACATTTTCTATAAAATATGTGCAATACCCGAAGGAAAAATAAAATCCTAAACATACATCTAACCTGCATCCACAAAGGTTAGCATAGGGGATATCACATATGTTCGATTTGATTTTAGCGAGGCCCGTGTGACCTAATTAAAACATCGATGATTTAAGTTGTTATTTTAAATAAAAGTAGTTCATTTTTTATTTACACATATGTTGATCAATTTTATTAGTGAAAATGATCGCATGACATAAGGTGAGGTCTGTTATCCGGGAATAATTTTAATTCCCTTTGTTGGGGTATTCTAACATACAAAATAAAGAAAAAGAAATAAAAGATGAAGAAGAAGGATATTACAACATTTACAATAATAATAAGTGAAATAATTCCTAGGTCCACATGTAAAAGAAATTAAGATAGGAATCAAAGAGCACGAAATAAGCAGCTCTAGGAACTCAGAGGCTTTTACCCTTTTGGCATGAATCCACTTCGACGTATCCGTTTGATCCTCGGGAGAGCGTTCCTCGTTCGTTTTGGTTTAATTGAAGTTTAATTGGAAAATATGTGTTTATTTTTCCAAATGATAATCAGACTTGGGTTCTAAATTTGTTTTAGACCCGAGAATATTTGAGGATATTTGAAGAAATAGATGAAGAAATTTGATTAAAAGGTGAAGAGATTTGGGATCCAAATGTGTTTTAGATTCGAGACAAAAATAGAAGAAAAGAAAAAATTATTGTTTGTACTTTTTTATCTGAAAGAGAGGATTTTTCTCTGAATTTTTGAGCCCCCCATCAATCCAAAAATGTCCGACTATTTATAGAAAAAAAACCCGAAAAATCAAAAACTCGCTGGCGAGCTCGCTAGCCAATCTGGCGAGCTCGTCAGATAACCTGGCGAGGCTTGCCAAGATCTGGCTAGCCTCGCCAGGCCTCTGGTGAAGTTTGCTAGGTTCCTGCGGAGGCTCGCCAAGCCTTCTAGCGAGCCGTGCCTCTCCAGATGTCGGTGAGGTAGGCTCCAGATCCGGTTTTCGGCTGCGTTTTTGTATTTTTTGTGTATTTTTATATTTTTTAGTTAATTTCTGAAAAGTCCATTTAAATTCAGTGACGAGGAAGACTCCTATTAGAAGATCGTTGGAAAGTAGAAAATCATGTGATTCGAGGATAAATATCCGTAAAAGCATTCATCATTGAACGCGCGAGCTGGTATAAAATCCCTTGCTCACACCCCCCTTTCTTCTTTATATCCTAAACCCATTTCTCCTGTAAAAACCCCAGTTTCTACTCCTGTAGATACTGAAATACCTTCTTCTATAAATCCTCCACCTCTTAACATTGTAAATTCTCCTATTATAATTCTTTCCTCTATAGTAAATAACCAACCTTCTCTAATTAATATCCCTTCTTCTCCCACAAAAATCCAAGACTCTTTCTCTCCAAATAATACCCAAAATCAAACTTCTACTTATTCTCTTCCCCAAACACAAACACAAATTATACCTTCCCTTGTAAAAACAAAAACCATCCCTTCCTCTTCAAATTTACAAATTCCTAAACTTACCCCTTCTTCAAACCTATCCTCAACCCCTCTAATCTTTATGATTAGAGAAGTTCCTAATGTTGAGAACTCCGCTCAATAAGGAAAAGTAAGTGGTCCAAGTACTGAGGCAAATTTTATAGCCCATGAAGTACCTGATCCCAGCAGGAAGCCAATCTAAGAGGACATGGCTGATGCATCCATCTTGGCTCAGACTAGAGATTTGGCAAGGAAGAAATTCCCATCTCTCAAAATTGATGCTGAGTTAGATGGAGCAGTTAGCAATTTGCTATTGGCTCATGAATTAATGGGCTTGTCTTCCAAACCTAAGGCTAAGCTACCTGAATTCGCAGAGTATTCAAGCATGCCCATTGAGTCTCTCTATTTTGAGGAGTTTGAGAAGATTCAAGGTAGTTTGTATGTGATTCAAAATCACTTGGCAAAAGAAAGCCCCAAAAGTTTGGTTGATAAGATGGCTATGATCTTAGCTGGATTGTCGGAGTCTGCAGCCCAGCTTGGGGCAGTGATTACTTCTATCCCCATGTCTACTGCACTTGCTAACGAAGTCACAAGAAAGATAAAGGGTAGCGTAGATGGTGCTACTGAGCAGCTGAGTATATTGAGTTCTAACATGGCAAATTGAGTTACACAGCTCCACAAATTCGGTGAAGAGAAGATCAAGATCAAGAGGAGCACCGACAGGAAAATTCACAATGTGCTCGAAGAAGTATAAACTACAAAGGACATTGGCCATAACATGGTGAGAGTTTTGGAGAGCATGCCTAAATTTTTTATGAATCATGATGGCAAGCTAGACCAAGTACTAAAAAATGTCAATGAGATCTCAACCAAGGTGGATAAGAAGCCTGTGCTGAACATTGACTCTCTCACTTCAAAGATAGATAATGTATGCAAAGAAGTCAATGACAACATAGATGTAAAAATCTCAAGGTCTCAGAAGTTTTTGCTGGATGCCATAGTCAAAATTTTCCCTGAGCTACCAGTGCCAAGCCTTCCACAAACTGAGTCACTTTGCCCAGAAATAGGTATAACCATCCATTCTAAGCTGAATGTCATTGAAAAAAAAGTGGAAGATCTGTAAAGGAATGTTGGGAAGCTGCTTACAACTGGAGAACTTGATGCTAAGGACATTAGCTACACAACTCAATGTATGTCATCAATTTCCCCTAAGATCCTTGACATGGAGGCAAGGTTGAAGATTACACTCTTTGCAACAGATTTCAAAGCTTTGCTGCAATGCTTTCAATAGTTCACGTGCCAAGGATTCGACCAAATAGATTATTTATCCAGATGTCACCACCTTCTTCTTAGCGAGCTTAGTGATCAAGAATTCCTAACCTCTAAAGGCAAGCAAATGCTAGAGCAAGAGATATCCCCGCAAATAATTGGCAAGTAGAAGGACTTCCAATCCACCTTAGACTCCTTTAATGTCTTCCTGGAACAAATAGTGAAGGGATAAATATCAATGGAGGAGAAGGTAGTTAAAGATGCCCTCAGAACTACAAATTTAAATAAGGGAACTCTATGAAGGCAACCTTAGTATCCACCTCACACTCCACATCATCAACAGTGACCTCAATAGTAGTAACCAAAGCCATCCTCTAATCAAGATAAGAATCCTAGTCAACCTTCAAAGAATTGCAAATAAAGCCATGTACCAAGTAGTAGATACATTTTTTGTAATAGGACTTAGAGTGTAATCATAGTTCAGGACCTATATTATGTATTAACTAAGTATTTTATAATGAATGAAAATTACAAGATTTGTTACCTCATGATACGATCTTCTTAACTTTAATTTATTATCCTATATGTTTATTTCTATTGTTCATTGATAGTTTGATGCAGGAACTCATAAAAAAGAGACCAAAGAAAAGTAGAAGTAAGACAAAGTCTCAAAATGAAGAAAATTCCTCTAAGTATGAGGGAGTTATGCTGACTGAAGAAAATCCACTCAGTATGGGAGAGTCCTTCTTGGCTAAGGAATTCATTCAGCATGGGGGAGTCTTGCATCACTTTCCAAGTGTTTCGATATCTTTAAACTTCTTATTCAATTAATTTCTTTTACAACCTGGTTTGTTATCTATCCAAAATAGGGGAAATTGTTGAACCCAAGTTAATATTATTTAAACATTTTGGAAATAAAAAACTGCCTAGGATAGTGAAATTAATTGAGTTCCAAGTATACTCTTAATTAATAAAGTTTATTTGAGTTTGTTTAAGGAAAAACAACTTAATTTACCAAGTAATTAATTAAGTTACGGCTTAGAGTAGGAAAAGCTAAGTTAATGATGAGTACTACATAGTTTAAATAGATATCTACTCAGCTGTGCTGAGTTAGCTTTTATTAATTAAAAAGCTAAGTCTATTGAAACATAGAGAAATAAATGACACCCATGCTACTAACATCTTCTATGTGAAAACATAATATTATCTTTGATGCTTTTCAGGATAAAAAGCTCTGAAATTAAAGAAGATATTCATGTGGTCCTCACATTCAAAAGGTGTCAGTATAGAATGTTGGAGATTCCTCACTAAAGTCTAAGATAGAAGAAGTTCTCTGTCATGCGCTGTTTCTTAGTATCTCCACGCGCCTCTGCAAACATTAAAATGTCAACTAATGATAGAATGCCACATCTCATCTCACGCATCTCTCTATCAAAATGGATGCTTGAAGATAAATAAGTTTTTGAATATGAAATTATATTATGATTCAACATTCAAAATCTCTATCTCTAAACGTCCTTGAATCTATCTCTAATGGGAATATTTGAAAGATTTAAAGAGAAGAGAAATTAAAGAGCTGTTAGGAAGAGAAGTTTGCAACGGCTAATTCCAAAAGCTTCAACTATATATAGAATACTGGAGTAGACGTTCAAACTTGGTGAATCACCTCGAATATCTTTAAGAGCTAAAAATTTGTTTAAATACTCTCAGCTTCAAGAAATTTCAAATCAAGCAATCAGCAAACACTCATCATCTCAATCTATTTGTAATAGAGAGAATATCCCTCATAGATTTAACCTTGTGAAGGATTCAACATTTTATAAGTTGAATTCAATTCACAATTCTTTTCATAAATCTAAGTGTCAGTTTAGGAAGGGTACCTATACCGAGTTGAGAGGTAGTTAGAAAGAAAGGTACTTTCTATAAAAGAGTCTACCCATTGTAAAGGCTACTCTGCCTAAGTAAGGAATGAAAACAAGTGGATTTAAGCTCATAGAAGGTATCCAGGGTCAAGAGGTAGGCTAGGGGCTGAACCAAGATAAAATCAGGTGTTGAAGTTCTAACTTGTGCTTTTATTTTTATAGCTCTTCATATCTCATTACTCATTCTTTCTATTTTATTGTTTTGCTTTTTAAAAACTGAACTTGGTTAAAAGTTTTTTATAAACTCAAAAAGTAACCAAGAATTGCATTCACCCCCCTCTATTGTTGTATTAAATATGTTTAAGGTCGAACACAACTTTCACTCAGCCTGAGCCTTCTTTCGCTAAAGTTGAGTTACCTGAGGCTAACCCATCCTTGGGTCAAACAGCCAACCCCCAGGTATCTCTAAATCCTACCCCAATTTCTTGTGTAAATACTTCTATCCCAACTCTTGTATATTCTAAAATTCCTACTATTCCTATGAATTCTCTTCCTTAATCTCAAAATCCTGTAAATTTTCTATAATATACCCCAACTTTCCCTTCTCACACTCAAAGTACCACCTCTTCTCCCTCACCAAATACTGAAACCACAATAATTCCTTCCCCTATAAAAACTGAACCCAATCCCATTTCTTCAAATGTATAAACATATGAACCAAGCTGTTCTTCACAACCATCCTCTACCCCCCTAACCCCTTTGGTTAGGGAAGTTCCTACACTAAGAACTCCGCTCAGCATGGAAAAGTAAGCGAAGAAGGTGCTTAGGCAAATTTTATAGCCAATGAAGCATCTCCTTCGAACAGCAAGCCAATCCAAGTGGACTTTATTCATTCATTTCTCTTACATCAGATTAGAGAGCTCGCAAGGAAGCAATTCCCCTCTCTAAAAATTGATGCTGAGTTAGATGGAGTAGTAAGCCATGTGCTGGTATCTCAAGAGTTGATGAACTTATCAACTAAAACAAAGGTAAAAATTCCAGAGTTCAAGGAACACTCAAGTATTCCTTCTGAATCCATCTACTTTGAGGAGTTTAAGAAGATTCAGGGGGAGCTTGTTTACGATTTGCAACCACTAAGCGAAGGAGAGTGCTAAAATTTTAGTGGACAAGATGGGTCTAATCCTAACTGTGCTATCTGATTCTATAGTAGAGCTCAATGCACTTGTTATCTCTATCCCTACATCTTTTGTTGTCGCTAACATGGTGGTAAGAAAGTTGAAAGGTAGCATTGACGCTGTTACTGAGCAGCTGAGTAGCTTGAAGACCACTTTAGTGACTCAAGCTACATAGCTTCACCAGTTTGGTAAGGAGTAGGCTAAAATAAAGAGGAGTACGGATAAAAAGCTCAAAGATGTGCAAAAAGAAGTGGAGACCACAAAGGAAATTAGTCATAACATGGCTAAGGTGTTGGAGTCTATGTCAAGGCTAATGGTCAACCAAGATAAGAAGTTGGATCGTGTTCAGAAGGTGGTATAAGAGACTGGGAAGAAGTTGAAAAACCTTCGCCAGACCTTGATGCTTTGGTTGAGAAGATGGAGTCTGACTACAAGCTTATAAATGATAACACTAATGACAGAGTCTCAAAAGCATAGAAATCTCTCATTAAGGCTATGGGCAAGCTGTTCTTGAAGCTAACTGAGTTTCTTGACCTAAATACTGGTCTCTCTATGCATAAGAAGCTCAACTTGATGAAGGATAATGTCAATGACGTGCAGCTCTCAATCAATCAAATGGTCACAACTGGGATGTATAACTCAAGGGATATTGAGTTCAAGGCTAAGTTAATGCACTCTCTATGCCCAAGAATTATTGATATGGAGGTTCAACTGAAGATCACTATCTCTAATTGAGACTTTCGCGGTTTTGCTGCAATGCTTTCAACAGTTTATGTTGAACCTAAATTAATAGTAATTCATAGTACTTAAACATTTTGGAAATAACAAACTAACTAGGATAGTGAGATTAATTGAGTACTAAGTATAATATTAATTAATGAAGTTTACTTGAGTTTGTTTAAGGTAAAATAACTCAGTTTATTGAGTAATTAATTATGTTATGGCTTAGAGTAAGAAAAGCTGAGTTGAGCTGAGTATTACATAGTTTATAAGATATTTATGCAGCTATGTTGAGTAAGCTTTTTGATATTAAAGATGTGTACCTTTGAAACATAGAGAAATATTTAACACCTATGCTACTAACGGTTTTTGTGAGAAACAGAATATACCTTGATGCATTTTAGGAGAAAAAGCACTGAAATTAAAGAAGATATTCTAGTGGTCCTCACAAACAAAGAGGTGTTAGTACGGAATGTTGGAGATTCCTCAATAAATTCTAAGATAAAAGGAATCTTCTAACATGTGCCTTTTCTTAGTGTCTTCAAGCAACTCTGCAACATTAGCAAGTCAATGAATAAGAGAATTCCATGTTGCAAATTGTACGCCTCTCTATCAGAATGGATGGCTTGAAGATAAATGAATTTTTGACAATGAATTAATCTTGCACTTCAACATTCGAAATCCCTATCTCTAAACATCTTGGAATTTATCTTTAATGAGAATATTCTAAAGATTTGAAGAGAAGAGATATTGAAGAGGTGTTAGGATGAGAAGTTTGCAATGGCTAATTCCAAGATCTTCAACTATAAATAGAAGAATGGAGCAGGCATTCAAACTTGGTGAATCACCTCGAATTTCTTCAATAGCTGAATCTCTGTTCTAATACTCACCACTTCAAGAAATTCTAAATCAAGTAATCAACAAACATTCATTATTTAAATCTGTTTGTAATAGAGAGAATATCACTTAAGATTTAAGATTGTAAAGGATTTAACATTCTATAAGTTGAATTCCTTTGTTCACAATTTCTTTCAGAAATCCGAGTGATAGTTTAGGAAGGGTACCCAAATTGTTGATTGGGTGGTAGTTAGAAAGAAAGGTACTTTCTGTAATTGAGTCTAATCTCTATAAAGGCTTCTCCACCTAAGGAAGGAATGAAACCTTTAGTGGATTAAAGCACAGAAAGGATTCCAGGGACTAGAGGTAAGCTAGGGGCTGAACAAGGATAAAATCTTAGGTGTTGAAGTTCTTACCTTACCTATGCCTTTATCGCGTTTCTCATTCATTATTCTATCTCTGTTATTTGTCTTTTTTCTTGAAAAACTAATATGAGATTAGTAGAGTACTCAACAAGCGATTGAAGATAAACTATACCAGCAAAGCTGAACAATTTATAGTTTTTAGACCGAACTCTACATAAAGCACTTAGCAAGCATATAAAAACTGAACTTGGTAAATATTTTTGTAAAATCCAAAAAGTAACCAAGAACTACATGCACCCCCCTTAGTAGTTTAACTAAACCGTTTAGGACTAATAAGTGGTATTGAAGCAGTGCTCAACTTATAGACTAATCATCTTTGAGTTAAAGATCCATAAATGGTTTACAACATTTTTAGTTCCGACTCAAGATAGACAGTCCTCCTAAAGGAGGGAATGTCTATACTTAGGCCACTATTATTTGACAGTAATCATCACATGTTTTTGAAAAATCTCATGAAAAAATTCATTCAATCACAAATCATGCAAGCATGGCTCGCTATCAAGCTAGGGCCATGAATTCCTATTATAGTTAGGAATAGGCAACGTGTTCCAGTTGATCCAGAGGATTATGATAATGTTGACTTGAGGCTTCTCAAAGAGAATGCTACAGCGATTAATTACTAACACTGTGCGCTAGATATTACTAAGTTTAACAAGGTCTCAAGCTGCGAGATAACATAGGAAATCTGGAAAATGCTAAAGATTGCCTATGAGGGGACTAATAAGGTCAAGGAGTCCAAGATCAACCTTATGCTAAGAGAGTATGAGATGTTCTAGATAGGCACCAATGACGGTATTCAGGACATGAATACCAGGTTTATTAACATTGTTAATGAATTGAAGAGGCTTGGAAAGGAATCCACTAAAGAGGAGCTAGTGAATAAGATTCTCCATACTCTTACCTTAGAGTGGGATGCTAAGAAAAGCATGATCGAAGAGGCTCATGATCTTAAGACCTATAGCTATGATGAGCTGATAGGCACCTTTCTGACTCAAGAGATGAGCTTGAGGAAATATACCGCTGAATCCAAAAGTAGTAAAGGTAAGGAGAGAGGGAAAAGCCATTTTCCTTAAAGTAGATTCCTTTGATGAATCCACAAGCTATAATTTTGATGAGAAAATGGCCCTTCTAACCAAGCGTTTCAAACACTTCATGAAGAAGGATGGGAAATTCAACAAGAACAACTTTCCCGCTAAAAACAAGTCAATTCAGCACCAGCGAGAAGTTGAGGAAGGACTCAAGAAGGATTACAACAAAGATATCAAATACTATGGCTGTGGAGAAAAAGGCCATATCCAGTCGAGCTATCCAATGATCAAGAAGGATAAATAGAAGAAGAGGTTCGCTACAAAGAATGAGGCACTTTTTGCCACCTGTAAGAAGAATCTCCATCATCCGATGAAGAAATAGATGATTCTGAAAACCTTTGGTTGATGGCCATTGACAATAATAGAGGTGAAGGCTTAGTATCTACTAAACAGAAGTCAAACCGATGCCAACTCTGAAGTTGAGCATATCAAAGGAAAATCACCTCAAGCAGAGGTACATTCTGAAATTCTTCGTCTATTGAAGAGTTTGCCCAGGTACTCTGCGATGTTATGAAATTGAATAATAAGTCAGGAAAGAATAACAAGGAGATAGTGATGAGAAGTGAAGATAAGGAAGACACTATTGCTTCCTTATCTCTTGATATTCACTTTCTTCAAGAAAAAAGCTAAGTATTAGGAATGTAATGCCAGCAAGCTCACTAAGCAATTAGATGAGTTGATTACTTAGATAACAGCTTTGAAGAAGGAATGGGTTCCTCCTCCAGCCAACAGTCAAACTTCAAATAACCAAACTCGTAATTCTAAGAGAAATAATTCCTCTAAAAAGAAGAAAGCGAGCCATCCCAAAGAAAGAATGGTGTGTGGTTTTGGGGGAAAAGCTGGACATGCTGCAGTTCTCTATAAGCATAAAAATTGTATTCATGACTAGTACGAATGGAGTAACTTAAGCACTACTAACAAAGGAGGACCCAGCTCAAGAGCATGGGTACCTAAGAAAAAGCAATTATTTTGTAGGTGAGCCTTAGATTCGCTGATGACTCTAGAATGTGGTATCTGGATAGCGGATGCTCAAGGCATATGATGGGAGACGAAAGTTAATTCATCTCATTGGAGTGCAAAAGAAATGGAAGTTTCAGCTTCGGAGATAACCAAAAAGGCAAGATTGTGGGCTGTGGCACTGTTGGTGTCTCTCCTTCAACCGAAGAGGTTTCTATGGTAAAAGGGACTCAAGTTCAACTTGCTTACTATAGTCCAACTTTGTAACAAAGGCAAAAAGGTTACATTCGACTCAGCAGGTTGCTCAGTTATTGACTATAAGACTGACTAAACAATTCTCTTTGCTCCTAGAATCAATAATGTTTATATGATTGATTTATCCCCTAGCTCCACTAATGTGTGTCTTGTATCTAAGGAGGATAATCTGTATCTTTGGCATAGAAGGTTGGGTCATATAAATATGAAGTTTCTATCCAAACTGGCCAAAAAGCAATTAGTTGTGGGTTTACCTAGTATCAGCTTCGGAAAGGATAAACTTTGCTCAGCTTGCCAACTAGGTAAGCAGGTTAAGAAATCATTTAGGTCAATTAATTACGTAGTAATTAAGCGATCATTGGGGCTCCTCCACCTAGATCTTTTTAGCCCAGTTTAGCCCATGAGCTTTGGTGGTAAGAAATTCTCATTGGTGGTTGTGGATGACTTCACAAAATTCACTTTGATAGTCTTGCTGAGTAGCAAAGATGAAACATATGAATCTTTTATCAAGATCAATAATCAAATAATGAACAAAATAGGAACTAAAATTAGTAGAATCCGAAGTGATCATGGATGTGAATTCGAGAACTTTCATTTGAAGAATTCTGTTCAGCACATGGTATTGACCACAACTTCTCTTCTCCTTATACTCTTCAATAAAATCAGGTTGTAGAAAGGAAGAATAGAACTATAGTTGAAATGGCGTGATCCATGTTGAGTGATAACAATCTACCAAGTACTTTTGGGGAGAAACTATTAACATAGTGTGTTATATCTTGAATCAGGTTTTAATTCACCCAATTCTGGAGAAAACACCATATGAGCTTTGGTAAGGGCGCAAGCCTAAGATTGGTCATCTCGGATCATTTGGTTGTAGGTGCTTTGTTCTTAACACCAAGGAGTAGTTAGGTAAGTTTAATCCTAGGTCTGATGAAGGTATCTTTCTAGGATACTCAACTAACAGCAGTGCATATAGAATATATGTCAAGGGAACCGATCTATTAGAGTAGTCTATGCATGTGGATTTCAATGAAACTAATAATGTAGATAGACGTCCATCTGATGAAGATGAAGGAGTAAGCCAGCAAGCAAATCCACTCAGCATGCCACTCTCTATGTTACTCAACCCAGCACAAGAACCTGAAGCTGAGGAAGTCGAAGAAGATGATGATCTCTCTATCAACTTTAAAGACGGTGAAGATCAACCTCCACCTCAGCAACCTATTATAGATCCTCCAGTTGCTGATCTAAGTTTACCAAGGGACCTTAAGACTCATCGCAACCATCCGCTTGATAGCATAGTTGATGATGTACATAAACCAGTCATAACGCGAGGTCAACTCAACAGGGATGATGAGCCATCCATCTTTCATTTCATTAATTGAACCTAAGAAGTTTGAAGATGCAAAAGGAGATGATTATTGGATGATTGCAATGCAAGAGGAGCTGGATCAGTTCAAGCATAATGATGTTTGGGATCTAGTTCCTAAACCTAAAGGGAAATAAATTATTGACATCAAATGGGTTTTCAAGAACAAGCTTGATGAAGATGGCTCTCAAAGCTACAATCAACAAGAAGGAATAGATTATGATGAGACTTATGCTCCTGTAACCAAGCTTGAAGCCATTCGAATCCTTTGTGCTTTCGCATCTCATGTGAACTTCAAATTATTTCAAATGGATGTTAAAAGAACACTGCTAAATGGATTCATTCAAGAAGAACTGTATGTTCACCAGCCTCCAGGCTTTGAAGATCTAAAGAATCCTGAGCATGTCTTCAAACTGAAGAAAGCTCTGTACGTACTGAAGCAAGATCCAAGAGCATGGTATGAGAGCTGACCAATTTCTTGATTAGAAAAGGCTATGAAAGAGGAAAAGCAGATACAACTCTGTTTATTAGGTGAAGAAAAAAAGATGTGTTGCTAGTCAAAATTTATGTAGATGATAGCATATTTGGAGAAACTGATGAGAAGCTGTGTAAGGAGTTTAGTAAGTAGATGAAGAGCAAGTTTGAAATGTCTATGATGGGAGAACTTAATTTTTTCCTTGGTCTTCAAATTAAGCAAACTAAAGATTGAATCTTGAAGAAGTTTGACATGGAGCATTTGAAGCCAATATCCACTCCCATGGCCACTGATACTTATCTTATGTAAAGATGAAGCTAGAAAACCTATAGATAGAAAATTCTACATAGGGATCATAGGCTCTCTTCTTTATCTTACAGCTAATAGGCTTGACATATAGTATGCTGTGTGCTACTATGCTTGTTATCAAGCTGACCCTAGAGAATCACATCTAACAACATTGAAGAGGATTCTTAGGTACTTGCAAGAATCTATTGAAGCAGGTCTGTGGTATCCCAATAGCTCAGATTTCACTCCAAGAGGATTTACAGATGCTGACTATGGTAGAGATAAAATCGATAGGAAAAGCACCACAGGAGGATGTCATTTTCTTGGAGATTTCTTAGTCTCATGCTATAGTAAGAAGCAAAACTTCTATTGCGCTGAGTACAGCTGAAGCTAAGTACATGGCAGTAGGAAGTTGCGTAGCACAACTGCTAAGGATCAAGCAGCAACTGGATAATTATGGCATAGAGTCAAATTGCTTCGAAGTTATGTGTGATAATAAGAGTGCAATTAACCTGTCCAAGAATTCAATACAGCATGGCAGGATGAAACATGTTAACATTAGACATCACTTCATATGAGATCATGTACTAAGGGGAGATCTCAAGCTAAAGTATGTTCGTTTAAAGGAACAGCGAACTGACATATTCATCGAACCATTGCCAAAGGAGCAATTCAATGTCCTAGGGCAGCTTATTGGTATGGGGAACCCCATGTGAAGTAGAAGAATCAAATTTGGCTAAGTGTTGATAATCCATCCTTAACTCAGCCAAAGGAAATAACATTTGCTTAACTCCGTCTATATTTTAAAGTAACGGCATGAGATTCAGTTTCGTAGTTAAAATCAAAAGCCACATTTTCAAAAGATGTGTTTTTGATTTGGAACCATTTTCTGCAAAACTCACTATTTTACTATGTTAGTTGATTAAGTGTTAATCTCAGTGTTAATTCTCATTATAAGCTAAGGAAGTGCCATGTATCTCTAAGAATTGGAAGGTCTATAGAAGTAGGAAGGAGATGAAGAGAGAGGTTGCTTGCTTTCTTTGAATTCAAATTATCTTGTGCATCTCAAAATCTTTTCCTTTCTCTAAAAAATGGTGATTACCAAGAGGAATCTTACTCTCCAAAGCGAATCAAGGAAAAAGATGTTCGTTTACAATGACGGTTCATGAGAGAGAATCATTTTTCCCTTTGGAATAGTGTTCACCAAGGTGGAAGGGATTGATGATCTAGAGTTTGGTCCATTGTTCGAGGTAAACTATGAGAGCTTGATGCTCAACAAATTCATGCACAAAGTAATCGAGTAGTAGAACCTCAATTAATATCTACTATTGAAGGCCCTGCAATCAAGAGCCTCATGAAGGGTTTCTGCTCAACCCTCTACATAATTGAGGGATTCGAGGATGTTTTGCTGGTAGTCCTCTAAAAAAGGTACTTGACATACCTCACTTCAAAAGCTAAAGTATAAGTAAGTTCACACTCGCTATACTAAGGCTAAGGATCTGAAGTTGAAGAAGGCAAGGGTGGAACCAACTAGGTTCCCCAAGGCTATTCTCAAGGAGGATGAGGATAATTTTGTTGTAGATTTTGAGGGATCTAGTAAGGAGATCCATGAAGACATTCCTCTATTTGCTCAACTGGAGCAAATTCCAATAACTACCTCAACAGCCTCCTCTACCAAGGCTAAAGTTGGCTCACAAAAAGTAAGAGTCGGCCCAGCAAAAGAAAGGGCAGGAGTCATGCCTGCCCAGCCATAAGTTAGGCAAAGAAAGGCCTTCAAATAGAAGAATCACCCTCAGAGGAAAGTTGAGGCAAAGAAATGGGCTGAAGAAGAAGTGGATGCCATGGACAAGGAGGAGACCTTATTCCAGAGGAAGAGCAAGCTTCAGGCTACTGAAGTAACTAAGTAGCAGGGTTCCTCAAAGAAAGGCAAAGAGGACCTTGAAAAATCAAGAACTGAAGGAGCAATGAATGTAGAGGAAATTCTTTCCAAAGCAAAGGGAACTCACTGCAAGCGCTTTGCCACCACTCACCCCTTAAAGCGAAATGTCCAATTAGTTAGCAGTGAAGAAGAGGATGTTGGAAAAACCCAAGAACCTTTAAACTAGGAAGAACTTGATCTTCCTAAGGCCAACATTCCTCAACCAACTCCCACTCAGCCTGAGTCATCCTATGCTCAAGCTGAGTTACCTAAAGCTAACCCATTCTTGGGTTAAATAACAAACCCCCAGGTACCTTAAAATCCTACCCCAATTTCTTCTGTAAATCCTTCAATCCTAATTCCTTTATATTCAGAAATTCCTTCTTCTCTTGTAAATCCTCAACCTCACACTTATAACCCTCTAAATTCTCCACTGAATATTCCTTCCTCTCCTTCTCATACTTAAGGTTCTTTTTCCCCATATTCTTCTCCTCCTCCTACTAACACTGAAACCACAATAATTCTCTCTTCTATTAAACCTAAATATATTCCCACTTCTTTAACTAAAAATGCTTCTAAACCTACCCCTTCTTCAAACCCATCCTCTACCCGTATAACCCCTCTGGTTAGAGAAGTTTCTAATGCTGAGAACTCTGCTTAGCATGGAAAAGCAAGTGGTGATGGTATTGAGGTAAATTTTATGGCTAGTGAAGCACTAGTGCCCGGCAGTAAGCTAGTCCAAGAGGACTTGGTTGATAAAGATATCTTGGCTCAGATTAGTGAGCTAGCAAGGAAGCAATTCCCCCCTCTCAAAACTTATGTTGAGTTAGATGGAGTAGTTAACCGTGTGCTACTATATCAAGAATTGAGGAACACTTAAGTATTCCTGCTTGAATCAGAAATCTCATCAACCATCATTGGGAAGCAAGAGGATTTCCAAGCTACCCCCAACTCCTTTAAATTTTTCCTCGAACAAATTGTGAAGGGCCAGGTAATAAATGGGGAGAACGCAGTGGAAGATTTAACAAAGACATCACATAGTCTAGACATTCCTTAGCAATCCAGCCTTCATGTCAACCTCAAGATCCTCGGTCTCAGTCTCAGCAATCTCAGCAACATCAATCGCATCACAAACAACATCAGCACCATTCTTCATCTAGTAATCCAAGAGGTGGTCCAAGCTCTCAGCATCATAGATAGCTGTAGACTAGATTTCTCTTAGAACTTGTAATATGGATTAATGTAATCTTAGTTTAGAACATTTTTTATGAACTAACTAAGTATTCTTTTGATAATCAATAAAAATTACAAGTTTCTACATCTGGTCAAAGTTAAAAGCTTCTTAATTAAATAATTGTTATTAAGTGCATGTATGTTTTTGCTTAATAATATGCTGCAGGAATTTGTGCTGAGACCAATTCAAAGAAAAAGTTGAAGTAAGACAAAGTCCCAAAATGAAGAAAATTCTCTAAGAATGGAGAAGCTAAGTTGTTTGAAGAAAGATCCACTCAGTATGGGGGATTCAAACTGACTAAAGAAGTCACAGAGCATGGGCGAGTCTTACATCATTTACTAGGTATTTTCAATATCTTTAAACTATTTATTCAATTAATTTCTACTAAAACCTAGTTTGTTATCTATCTAGAATATGAGAGATTGTTGAACTCAAATTAATAGAACTTCACAGTACTTAAACGCTTTGGAAATAACAAACTAACTAGGATAGTGAAATTAATTGAGTACTAAGTATACTCTTAATTAATGAAGTTTACTTGAGTTTATTTAAGGGAAAACAACTCAGTTTATTGAGTAATTAATCATGTCACGGCTTAGAGTAAGAAAAACTGAGTTGAGCTGACTAATACATAGCTTATATGATATTTACTCAGCTGTGTTGAGTTAGCTTTTTGATATAAAAGCTGTGTACCTTTGACACTTAGAGAAATATTTGACACTTGTGCTACTAACAGTTTTTGTGAGAAATAAAATATACCTTGATGTTTTTCAGGAGAAAAAACGCTGAAATTAAAGAAGATATTATAGTGGTCCTCGCAAACAAAAAGGTGTTAGTACTGAATGTTAGAGATTCCTCAATAAAGTCCAAGACAAAAGGAATCCTCTGACATGCGCCATTTTTCAGTGTCTCCATGCAACTTTGTAACCTAACCAAGTTAACGAATAGCACAATTCCACGTTGCAAATCAAACGCCTCTCTATCAAAATGAATTACTTAAAGACAAATGAGTTTTTGAAAATGGTCTAATCTCACTCTTTAACGTTCGAAATCTCTATCTCCAAACATACTAGAATTTATCTCTAACAGGAATATTCGAAAGATTTGAAGAGAAGAGATGTTGAAGAGGTGTCAGGATAAGAAGTTTGCAATGGCTTATTCCAAAACCTTCAACTGTAAATAGAAGACTAGAGTAGAAGTTCAAACTTGGTGAATCACCTTGAATTTCTTGAAGAGCTGAAACTCTATTCAAATACTCACAGCTTCAAGAAATTCTAAATCAAGTAATTAGCAAACATTCATTGTTTAAATCTGTTTATAATAGAGCGAGAATAGCACTTAAGATTTAACATTGTAAAGGATTCAACATTTTATAAGTTGAATTCCTCTGTTCATAAGTTTGTTTAGAAATCTTAGTGATGGTTTGGGAAGGGTACCCAAACTATGGATTGAGTGGTAGTTAGAAAGAAAGGTACTTTCTGTAATTGAGTATGGCCGTTGTAAAGCCTTCTCTGCCTAAAGAAGGAATGGAATCACTAGTGGATCAAAGCTCAAAAAGGAATTCGGGGACTGGAGGTAGGATAGTGGCCGAACTAGGATAAAATCTCAGGTGTTGAAGTTCTTATCTTACTTGTGCTTTTATCGCATTTCTCATTCATTATTCTATCTCTGTTATTTGTCGTTTGCTTAAAAAACAAATCTGAGCTTAGTAGAATACTTAACAAGTGATTGAAGATAAACTGTGCCAGCAAAGCTGAGCAGTTTATAGTTTATAGACCCAACTCAGCATAAAGCACTCAGCATGCATCTTAAACTAAACTAGGTAAATATTTTTATAAAATCCAAAAAGTAACAAAGAGTTGCATTCACCCCCGTCTGTAGTTTAATTAAGCCATTTAGGACCAACAGTTTGCTTGTCAAGGATTTGATCAAATAACCCATCTCACGTGCAGTTACCATCTACTTCTTAAAGAGTTGAATGATTAAGAGATCTTGACTCTAAAATGGAAAGAACAACTTGAAACTAAAATCTCACCAGCCATCATAAGAAAGCAAGAGGACTTCCATACTATTGAATGTATGCAAATTTTTGCTTGTAAACTGTTGCATGAATGTATGCTAAAACCAACCTTAAAAAAATCTGAAGTAAGACAAAGTCCCAATTCAAAGAGAATTTCTCTAAGTATGGGGGAACTGAGTTGATTGAAGAAGATCCACTTAGTATGGGGAAGTCCACACTGACTTATAAATTCACCCGACATGGGGGAGTCATACATCACTTTCTAGGTATTCCTATATCCTTAAGATATTTATTCAATTAATATCTTCTACAACCTAGTTTGTTATCTGTCCAAAATGGGGAAGATTGTTGAACCCAATTTAATAGTACTTCAAAATACTTAAAACATTTTTGAAATAACAAACTGACTAGGATAGTGAAATTAATTGACTACTAAGTAGACTCTTAATCAATCAAGTTTACTTGAGTTTGTTTAAGGGAAAACAACTCAGTTTAATGAGTGATTACTTAAGTTATAGCATAGAGTAAAAAAATTTGAGTCAGCCGAGTATTACATAGTGTATAAAGATATAGACTCAGCTAAGCTGAGTGAGCTTTTGTGATGAAAGCTGAGTTACTTTGACACTTAGAGAAATAAATGACAGAAATGCTACTAATAGTTTCTGTGAGAAACAGAATATTCCATTCATGCTTTTAAGAAGAAAAAGCGCTAAAATTAAAGAAGATATTCCAGTGATCCTCACTTCCAAAAGGTGTCACTGCGGAATGTTGGAGATTCCCCACTAAAGTCCAAGTCTAAAGGAATCCTCTGACATGCATCACTTCTTAGTGTCTTCGCGCAACTCTGTAATGTCAACAAGTCAACAAATTACAGAATTCCATGTTGCAGCTTGTGCGCCTCTCTATTAGAATAGATTTCTTGAAGATAAATGACTTTTTGACGCTTCGGATTAACTAATTAGTCTCATGCTTCAACATTCAAAATCTCTATCTCTAAACATCCTACAATTTCTTTCAAACTGGTAAACTTGAAAGATTTAAAGGGAAGAGAAATTCAGAAAGCTGTCAGGACGAGAAGTTTGCAATGGCTACTTCCAAGACCTTCAACTATAAATAGAAGACTGAAGTAGACATTCAAAATTGGTGAATTCCCTCAAATTTCTAAAAGAGTTGAAACTCTGTTCAAATACTTCAAGATTTTAGAAATTCCAAATCAAGCAATCTACTTACACAAATTGTTTGAATCTGTTTGTATAGAGAGAATAGTACTTAAGATTTAACCTTGTAAAGGATTCAACATTTTTATAAGTTGAATTCATCTATTCACAATTTCTTTTATAAATCTGAGTGCCAGTTTAGGAAGGGTACCTAAACTGAGTTGAGAGGTAGTTAGAAAGGAAGGTACTTTCTATAATCTCGTATACCAGTTGTAAAGGCTTCTTTTCCTAAGGAAGGAACGAATCACTAGTGGATTAAAGCTCGGAAAGGAATCCAGGGATTGGAGTTAGGCTAGGAGCCAAAATAGAATAAATCTCTAGTGTAAAAGTTCTAACCTTACTTAATTTCCTTTATCGTGCCTGACCTCATTAATCATTCTTTCTATTTTATTAGTTTTTCTTGAAAACCAATCTGAGATGAGTAAAGTACTAAGCACTGATTAAAGATAAACCGTGAAAGCAAAGCTGAGTAGTTTTTAGTTTTTAGTTCTAACTCACCATGATAAACTCACCACGTATCTAAAAATATAACTTGGTAAAAGGATTTTTACAAACATAAAAAATAAACCAAGAACTACATTCGCCCCCCCTCTGTTGTAATTTTAAGCCATTTAGGACAACCAAGATCAAAGAAGCCAATCTCATGAGCTAAAGGTGATACCTTGAGTTAACTCATGAATGTATTTGGGTAATACATTGGAGATTTCTATAAGACAAACACTCGAAAATAACTATATCCATGTGTTGGTGTCATGTTTTATTGCAGTAGTAGTAAACTATCCTCAGATCAAAGATACCGGTTACCTTGTGTAGGAGTTACTATACTTTGAGTAATACTTACTCATATCCTGGTGTTCAGGATAATATGGATGATTACAGATATAGTGATGTTCACTCGTTGGTAAGCCAAGTAGTCAAGATGGGATCCATCGCTCTTGATATAATGATATAATGGGAGTTTTACCTTAAGGCCTCTTGTTGAATAGACACACTCATAAACCTCTGATTAGAGTATAAGATTGATAGAACGAGTTTCTAGTCAATCTTGATTAATTATGGTAAGTGGTGTTCTTCGTGAACAAGTCTAATTCCAGGATAGCTATTGCTATTACATGAGCTAAAACTTAATCCAAGCTTAATAAACTGGATGGTACTTAATCTGATGGCAGGAGTGTATTTTATTATTTACTATTACAGAACCGGATCAAGTCAAGAGCACATGATGATCCAAGCATCGGGGGATCATACGCTTTTGCTAGAAAGCCCATTTGATTGTATAGAGTTATCGAGTTCCATATTGATCTGGAACACTAAACCTAAAAATTCCTAGATGGGAAGCCAAGTTTAGGTTAACCTCTAGCAGCTCTATACTTCAAGATCCTCTGAGGTCACACACTTTAGGTCTTTATCAGACTAAGTAAAGAGCTAATAGACTAGGCCTATGTCGAGAATATAAGGAAGGCCAAACTCAATTGGACAAATTTTGGTCGAACCAAAATGTCTAGAAGAAAAGGGAAAAACCGAACCATAGTGCCGCAAGTGGATCTTGATAGAAATCTCTCAAGAGTCCACGAGGCAAGCTCGTGTGAGTACTAAAAGCACTCACGGGCTTATAGGTTAGCAAGACTTGCTTTGCAGCACTTGTAGGAAAGTCCGCAAGTAGGCATGCAAGCACATGCAGCACTTGTGTGGGCCTGCATTGCAGGCAAACTGGCATAGCTCGCAATCCCAGTTTACCAGATAAGGAAAGGCTCCGCAAGCGAGTTGTGAGGGTGGGTTGACCCACGAAGCTTGGAGCTCCGTGAGGTCAGCTCATTTTGTGGGATGGAAAGCCCATCCCACATTGTTGAAAAGGGGAGTATTTTTCTCCCCTTCTCCTTATAAAAGAAGACCTCCTCCTTCTCTATTTTGTACTTCAGCTCAGCCTTTCCTTCTATGTTTTAATTTCTTTTCTTCTTGAAATTTTGTAAGATCCTCCATGAGAGTCTCTACTTTTACAAGAATTTTTATAAAGGCTTATTCCCATTTTGGAAAGAGCCTTATTTGTTATATTTTTTGGTTAGTCTACGAGCGGTCTAGCAGTTTCTTGTTAACTAACAAGTTCTTCTTCTACATGAGGTTTTTGTCAGTTGGGGTCATTGCAGACTATTCATAGAGGTCATCCTTGTTTGGAGGCTTGGTTAAGAGAGTGTTGACTGATTATTCTAAAAGAGAGCCGCACCAAGGGAATGATACGCATCAACTTGTAATGTTCTAATCTTACATGCTCTATTTTTCTTTTATTAAGGTTTATAAACCTATAAGCATCTATGAACATTTCAATTTAGATTATGTCAATCATGCCATGCTTAGGAGATCTTTCAAGGTTAATCTTAAGTTTTGAAATTCCACAGTGCAAGTTCGCATGTTCAATTACTGCCTTAATTAACCAACACTAAGTAAAAGTTCCCATGACTTGCATCACGAAGTAACTCGACACCTAATCTTTCGTGAATGTGGTATGATCATAATGGTTCTCACTTACCACTCCAAATACCATAACCTTAAAATCTCATGAGAATATATATTGACGTATTCAATTCAAGAAACCTTGTGTTTACAAATCTTTGGGATAAGTCCTCTTAATTTTTCCATAGAAATCTCTCATGACAATTCTCCACTGAGAATAGAGGTTCATACACCTACTTGATGTAACTTTAAAAAAGATATAGTACCAACTTGGAATGGTACGCATCAACTTGTAATGCTCTAATCTTACATGCTCCTTTTTTCTTTTATTAAGGTTTATAAACCTATAAGCATCTATGAACATTTCAATTTAGATTATGTCAATCATGCCATGCTTAGGAGATCCTTTGGGGTTAATCTTAAGTTTTGAAATTCCATAGTGCAAGTTCGCATGTTCAATTACTGCCTTAATTAACCAACACTAAGTAAAAGTTCTCATGACTTACATTACGAAGTAACTTGACACCCAATCTTTCATGAATGTCGTATGATCATAATGGTTCTCACTTACCACTCTTAATACCATAACCTTAAATCTCATGAGAATATATATTGACATATTCAATTCAAGAAACCTCGTGTTTACAAATCTTTTGGACAAATCCTCTTAATTTTTCCATAGAGATCTCTCATGACAATTCTCCACTGAGAATAGAGGTTCATACACCTACTTGATGTAACTTTAAAAAAGATACAACTACTAAAGTTAAAATAATTTTATATCGATGTAATTCTCGCTACTAGAAAGAATATATTCTTATAACATATTCTTTTCAGTTTGAATATACGTTGTATCTTTGAAATTATAAGCCTAATGCTTTTACTTTACATTGAGAATCCACTTGTTCTCAATATTTTTATGTCCTTTAGGCACGTTAACATAATTCTTCTTCCATCACACACAACTATTCATCTATCTTTAAACACTTCATAATTGAAATAATTTTCCTTTTTGATTTATTAGGCTCCAAAATTCTCATAAATATCTCTTATATCTGTTATAACTCGAAATTCTTCCTTTTAAGCTCATTTTTGTGCTCCAACTAGAGTTGGAAATATTATAATGATCTAAGCTCCCATTTGAGTTAAAAATGTTGACTCCCTTTTGGACCAATAACACTTTATCAGCTCCCCCATGGAACAAAATCTCTTATTAATGTGATTATTTTGAACCAATACATTTGAATTACTCTCACTGGAAGATATTTCCAAAAATTTAAGTCTAAGAGTCTTAATAAAAGGACATGTTTTTTCCTAATACACCTAATCTATAAGACTCATATATAAGAAATTGATATTTCATGATTCAAGTTTTTACTGATCTATCTACATTTTCTCCAACAAAAACATATCCTTTTAATATGTTAGGGTATCTTAAAAGACACTCGATCTACCTCTTGAACCTAATTTCTCAAAGTTCTTTAATGTATAGTGGGAGTAAGTGATACAACCCCTAGTGTCATAACCAGGATAAATTAGATATACTTTCAATCCATATCACATATGGGTTGGAAGAGACATACTTTGAAGGTACTTGATTAAGTACATATACTTAATTCTCCACTCGGAATAGAGGTCCATACACCTACTTAATGTAACTTTAAGAAAGATACAACTAGTATAGGTAAAATAATTTCATATAGATGTAATTCTCGCTACTAGAAAGAATATTGTGAGCGGGCGACACGGAGCAGTGGGCCGAGAGCACGTGGATTCATAGGCGTGGTCCACCAGGGTGTTTGAAAAAAAAAGCACCAGGTCGGGGATCTGGAAAAAAGGTTGAAAGAGAAAAAAGAAAAATGTTTAAGATCGGTTCGAACCCGAATCCGCTGTCTCTTAGTGTGGAGTCGCCACCTGGATTAGCTCCTTCTAGGAACTAGAGTCTTGTGAGGCTTAACGTCCGGGGGATGGCCCACTAAGACACAGAGATTCGGGTCCGGGATAAGTTGCTTATTTCTTATATGATCACATTAAATTACATCTACAGAAGCTTTATTTTAATTGTGCATATTCACACTTAGGTCGTTTTTTAGTTTATATGCATGAACCACGTATTGCAAAATAATAAATCATTCATAAAGCGAAAAAATAAACCATTCACAAAACAATAAGTAAATGTGGAAAGTAAAAGCGGAAAATGAAAGTTACAAGGCTTCAAAAAATTAGGGGATGCAACCGCCCGCTAACCTATTAATTACATTTCCCAAAAATTGAAATTACGATACGAAAGGAAAATTAAAATCCTAAACATACATCTAATCCTAATCTACCTCCATCCACAAAGGTTAGCACAGGGGATAACACATATGTTCGATTTTGGATTTAGTGAGGCCCCGCGTGTCCTAAAAAAAATCAATCACGATATTGTGTTTGTTGTTTAAATAAAAACCGTTCATTTTATTAGCATATTGGTTGCTCATTTTAATTAATGAAATTGCTCGCATGGTAAAAAGTGTGGTCTGTTATCCGGGAAAATATTTTATTCCCTTCGTGGGTGTGTTCTAACATACATCTCCTTATAATAAAGAAAAAGATGAAGAAGAATTACAACAATTGAAATAAAAATAAAAATAATTAAAATTCTAGGTTTATAGATGAAATTAGAAGAAGAAATTAAACACTGAAAGCACGAGATTTGCAGGTCTAGGAACTCAGAGGCTTACCCTTACTTAACGAATCCACATCGAAGAATCCGATCAGTTCTTGAGAAATCCTCCTCGTCTTTTAAGTTTAGATAAAAAAAGTTGTAGTAGAAAGTTCGAAAATTGTTCATTTTATTCTTGAAAGAAAAGGTCGTTCTAAAGCTATGTTTTTTATCTGATAATTTCGGGTCCTCAATTATCGAAAATGATCCTACTATTCATAGGAAAATCCCAAAAAATCCAAAAAAGGAAAGATTTTCCGGCAAGGGGTCTTGCTGGAAAAAAAACTCCGCTGAGGTCCCTTGCGATGCCTTTGGCGAGGCCATGTGCCTCGCCAAAGCTTGGCAAGGCTTGAGCCTCGTGAAAGGCTTTGGCGAGGCTTGCCTCGCCGAGCCCCCTTCGGCGAGGTCCGCCTCACCCACCTTTGGCGATGCGGATCCCCGGATTAAATTTTCCGTCATGTTTTACGTATTTTTTTGTATTTTTTAATGTTTTTAATTTTTTTAAATTAATTTTTGAATAAAATTAAATAATTTTATTAAAAACTTCTTTTTGAATTAGAGACAAGGAGAATTCTCATTCGGATGCATCAGGATACTTGAAAATTGTGTGATTCAAGGATAAAATCCCAGAAAAGCCGTCATCATCGAACGCGCGAGCTGGTACTAAATCTCATGCTCATAGGTACCCCTCGTGTGATAATTGCTGGTCGTATAACCAGTATTATCACACGAAAAGAGCATAGGGATAGAGAGAATACCTGACTGATGTGGTCGGTGACTTCCTACTTTCAATTGATAAAATTGGCCTTCCTTTCTGGCGTTGTGTCTTCGTATGATTGTCTGTTTCTTTCTTCGGCTTCATTAGGTGCTTGGTGCCCCTTGCGGGGGTGTCTACCGTTTCTTTCTTCGATGTCCCTATTGTAGTCGGCAACCGTTTCATTCTTCGGTTGATAAATGAGGCTACTTCTTTCTTCGGCCGTCGAGATAACCGTTTCCTTCTTCGGTTGTATTTTGAATTTCCTTCAGATGTCGACTTATTTGCTGTAACAAATTAGAAAAAGTAAATAATGTTAATACATTTTACGATGAATGTTTAATTATTTGATTGAGTTTATGTGGAGCAAAAATTTTTGCCCCTTCAATCAAAAATTAAAACATTGAGGAATAAATGAATTAAATGAGTTTGAGAAATATCAGGGGTGTCCCGTGCATCGTTCTATGGTGTTGAGAGGCTTCCATCACAAAATAATAAAACAAATAGATAGGTGGGGCCCACTTATTTTCCTTATAAATATGGCTTCACCTTCTTTATTCTTTCACTTTTCATACCCATCCTCTCTCTCTAAACACTTTTGCTCTCCCTTCTCTCTAGCAAAATATTATCAAAGGTAGCTGGCAGGGGACTCCATTTTACCTCTAGTCTCACTCCTCAGCCTACTGATGATCCCAGAGTATTCTCTGTTGACATTGACGTCGCATACGGTTTGGCGATGACCGATACTATGCTGGGGTTTACCATTACTTCCCTGATAGATATGCTAGACCCTGATTTTCTGGCTCAGCCTCACCTGTCCTGGATAGAGGTATTTGCTAAAGACACTTTTATTTACCCTTTTTAATGTGATTTTATCCTATTTAGGAACTAGATTTGAACTGATCCTTGAATCATGTCGCGGAACTTTAATCTAGGAATAATAAACATAGACGAATCTATGTCTGCTGAAATTTTTTCTGGCGGAAAACAAGAACATCCGGGCTAGACCCTCGCCAAATTCTCTGGCGAGGGTCCTCATAGGGCCCTTGCTAGACTCTCTGGCGAGGGTCCTTAAAGGGCCCTCGCCAGACTCTCTAGCGAAGGTCCTTATAGGACCCTCGCCAAAGTCTCTAGCTAGGATCCGTAGGGACCCTCGCTAGAGAAACCTGGCTTGGTCTCGAGGGCTCACCGGATTTTTCCAGCGGCGCGCCTCGGGGCCCCGTTGCTCCTATACGTATATATTATTGATCTTTTTATTTTATTTTTATTTTAATTTTATTTATATTTTTATTTTTTGAAAAAAAAGAAAGGAAAATAATTAAAACTTGGAGTCCAAACGTGTTTTGGACCCGATAATTTTTGAAAAAAATATTTACCTAAAAGGTAATCAGACTCAGATTCTAAAATTTTTTTTTAGATCCAAGAATATCTGAAGAATTTTAAGAAATGTAGGAAGAAAATGATTTGAAAATAAAGTTCAGGACCCAAATGTGTTTTGGATCTGAAATATTTAAGAGAATTGATAGAAAAATTATTTTGGTATTTTTTCTCGCCGTTTTGTATTTAATTGTGTATTATTTTATTTTGTTTGCAATCCCCCACGCTTCGTCCCATGGGTGGATATACCACTATCCAGACATGGTACCACCACGCCCTTCTCACCCTGAGCTTATTCAGGCCATCGAGGCCACCGGATTTGTTCCTCTAGCGTGATCCTTACGGCCTACATTATTGCCATATGCGACTTTGATTGCGCTTACTCAGAGGTGGTGCGATATTTCGCACACTTTCCATTTCTGGATTGAGGAGGTTACCATTACTCCCTTTGACAATATAGCGATCACTAGTCTATCATGGATTGGTACTGTGACCCGATTTGATGCCTTTTTGGAGCGGTTCTTCAAGGCTCCCACTGCCTGTAACCGTGTTAGAGACTTGCTTGGTGTCGACCCCCGAGGTCGAGCATTGAGTTATGGTACGTTGTTTGACTACTGGACGGGCCGGTAGTCTGTTCCCGAGGTTGATGTTCCTCTGTACGTCCAGTCATTTTTGGCCATCCTGTTGAGTGTCACATTCTTCCCGGTCTTGAATAGTGAGATCAATTATGGGTTGATTGAGCCGCTAGCGGACTTGGACGAGGTTAGTGGCCTTAACAAGACACGGGCGATCCTGGCTCAGACAAATTTTGCTCTTGACTTGGCTGTTCAGGGTCGAGTACGGTCGCCACATTACTGCCCCATGGTTCTTCAAGTATTGTCTGCTTACTTTATAAATTGCGTACGTCGATCTTTTTTTATTGATTAACCTCTTTATTTTTGTAGGCGTGGGCCTTCTTCTATCAGTTTCTTCCAGCCCCGTAGTTTGCTGATGCTCCGGAGGATACCCCGTGTATGGCCTGGATTTATTAGTCTTTTGAGGGGAATGTTTTGGATTTCGCTGGCTACTATCAGCATCTTTTCGAGTTGACTCTCTAGCAGGTGATGGACCTCGTTTATATCGATATTATCGCCCTTTTTGTCTTTAAATTTATTTTGATTTTGTTGTTCTTTCTTTTCAGGTGGAGTTTAACCTGTGGCGGGGCTTCCCAAGCTATCATATGGTGAAGGAGATCCGACGAGATGTGTGTGAGCACGGGATTTTGTACCAGCTTGCGTGTTCGATGATGATGGCTTTTTCAGGATTTTTTCCTTGAATCACACAATTTTCGAGTATCCTGACGTATCTGAATAGGAACCCTCCTCGTCTCTAATAAAATTATTTAATTTTGTTTAGAAATTAATTAACTAAAAAAAAAGGAGACGTAATCCCGACGCGAGGGAGCCTCGCACTCGTGCGAGGGAGCCTCAAGAACACGCAAGCGAAGCTCGCGAACACGTGAGGGAGCCTCACGCGGAGGCAGCCTCACGAACACGAGAGGGAGCCTCGCGCTGAGACAGCCTCGCGCATACGCGAGCGAGCCTCGCGCACATGCGGGGCCTCGCCAAGAGGATAGCGAGGCCTCACCGGAAAAACTTTCCTTTTTTTAGTTTTTTTTTCGGGATTTTCCTATAAATAGTCGGGTCTTTTTCGATAAACAGGATCTCGAAATTATCAGATAAAAAATATAGCTTTAGAACGACATTTGCTTCTAGGAATTAAAATAAAAAATTTTTGGACTTTATACTACAACTTTTTTTACCTAAACTCAAAGGACGAGGAGGATTTCTAAACGACCAATCGGATTCTTCGACGTGGATTCGTTAAGTAAGGGTAAGCCTCTGAGTTCCTAGAATTACAATTCCCGTGCTTTCAGTGTTTAATTACTTCTTCTGTTTCATCTGTGAACCTAGGATTTTAATTACTTTTATTTTATTTTAACTGTTGTAATTCTTCTTCATCTTTTTCTTTATTATAAGGAGATGTATGTTAGAACACCCCCATGAAGGGAATAAAA
>CATIWQ010265010.1:0-44292 GCA_949673415.1 Euphorbia schlechtendalii | reverse complement strand
AATTAATATTATTTGATATCCATGTAAATCCAATTGCATGAACATAATTAAATGAGCATGTAAACTATTTAAAATAAGGTGAAATGTACAAGTATGGAAGCTGAAACTAAGAATTTGATGTTAATTACATGGACCCGTTTTAGACCCGGATCCGTGGGATCCGTCGGACCCGGATCTGGATCCGTAAATTATGGACCCACCGGATCCGGATCAGATCCGGATCCAATATATGAAAACGGATCCGGGCCGGGTTCGGCTTGGACCCGGCCCGGATCCGGCCCGTTACCATCCTTAATGCCTACATTCCCAATTCAATCAATCAATTAATAGAAAACCTCACAGCTTGTCCTGCGGTGTCTTACAGTTCCAGTCACCGAATTGGCAATATGTACTATTACTGTTATTATTATAAATTAATAATCGTTAATTTTACGATACAAATAGAATATTTCTCATTCTTTAAATTCTCTTTATAAGAAGTTTTAATTTATAAAAAATGTTACAGAGTGTTTTACATAATTTATTTTAATTTTCAAGTTAAAGAGATAAAAATAGTTATTACCCATTTTTTATTTTAAATTGTTTTTAATTTAATTTTTAAGTTTAAGTTGAGAAATTGAAAGAATGAGAAATAACTTCATGATGTGTCTTTAATGCACGAAGGGTACTTGCAATTAGTAGCCCCTTAAGCTGGCTAAATTGTCTCTCACGCACATAAGCTCGCACACACGTATATATGGCATTAAGATTAGTTGACTCTATAAAGAATATAAATTGATTACCATAAGAGTGTGATATTTGGTACGAAATTTTATATACATCAAATGTATATACAGCCGTATTTTTCAACAATAAATTGCTACTCTTTTATTTTCCATGTCACCCTATACTTTGTATAGATATAGAGATAAAGTGAAAAAATATGAAAGATAATATATAACACGTGTCGAAGATTAAAGAAGTGACACTGAAAGAGAATAAAAAAAATGTGCTAAATGGTTATCAAAACCGTTATGAAATGAATACAAACATACTTTTTGTTCACTTAGAGCCAATATTCAATTTTTTATAATTTCCGCCTCCAAATTCTCTTAAACATCCAACCTAAAACCTCGAATTTTTTTTTGTCCAAAACCATTGTCTAAATAACTACCAAACAAGAAATGGTTTTCTCTCTCGAACTTAACTAATATATACTGTATCATCTAAATTATGTAGTATTGACATTTTTATAAAATATAAAACAATATAATTTCCTGGAATTAATGTAAATTTCATTAGAATATGATTTATGTTTATTACACATTCTCAGGGATTTCTAAACAATAAATGTTGTGTTTATACATTAATAAAAACAATAGTATATATTTGTGATGGGGAAGAGAGATAAAGTGAAAAAAATGAAACATAGAAAGAAATATAATAAAAATAATATATAATACATATCGAAGATTAAATGAGAGACATCGAAAGAGACACTAAAATAAATGCAAGCATACTCCTTCAAATAACTTTTTGTTCATTTAGAGCCAATATTCAATTTATAATTTCCAAATTCTCTTAAACTTTCAACCTAAAAATCACAAATTTTTTTGTCCAAAACCATTGTCTAAAAAGCTACTAAAAGAGAAATAGTTTTCTCTTTCGAACCTAACTAATATTTATTGTGTCATCTAAATTGTGTAGTATTGACATTAATTTATAAAATATCAGAGAATTAAATTTCGTGCAATTTAATGTTAATTTCCTTAGGTTATGATTTATGTTTCTTACACATTCTCAAAACTTTCTAAACAATATATTTTGTGTTTATATATTGAAAAAGAAACAGTATATATTTGTGACGGGGGAGATGAAGTGAAAAAATATAGAGATAGAATGAAAAATATGAAAACTAATATATATAACACATGTCGAAGATTAAATAAGTGACACTTAAGGGCGTTAACGAGCCGAACAGAAATCGAACAGTTCTAGGTTCGGCTCGTGTACATAAATGGTCGGGTTCGGCTTGAAGTTCGTCAAGCTTAAAAAATTTTAACTCGGCTCAGGCTCGTGAAAATTCGGTTTGAGTTTGCGAACTCACAAGCCTAAACAAACCTAACATACATTCCCTCATTGCAACAAAACAACAAAAGTGTTGCCCCTTTTGATGACTAAAACTGAGTTATAACAACACCGATTGAAAAAATAGTTTTCAAAAGAAGTATCAAAAAATACAATTTATTCTCGCTTATATTTAAAAAAATAAATAATTTTAAAAGTTAAAACTGATATCATTAATATTTTTACCCTCATCATTTATCATCACCCCTATAGAAAGTGGTCATCATCTTACGAATAATTATTGTACATGAATAATTATTATTATTCAATCATACACAATTTGTTTTCCACTAATTTATTAAGCAGAAAAATTATATGAACATGTTTGCAATCTTTCGAGCCTAACCTTAAAAGTTTTGTTTGATTTGTTAATATCTTGAGCCGATCTCGAACTCAAGTTCACCTCTCTCGAAACTTATCTACTTTATATCATGTCCTCTATAATATGTAGTATTGACATTAATTTATAAAATATAAGACAATTTAATTTTCTACGATTTGACGTTAATTTCATTACATTATGATTTATATTTCTTACACATTCTCATGAATTTCTAATGTGCTTATATAAAAAACAATGTATTTTTTGGTGAAGAGAGATAAAAGTGAAAATATATAAAAGATAAAAAGACATATGATAAAAATAATATATAACACATGTAGAAGATTAAATGAGTAACAACGAAAAAGACACTGTATTGAATACAAGCATACTCATTCCAATGACTTTTCGTTCACTTAGAGCCGATATTCAAATTTTTAATTTCCAAATTCTCTTATACATTCAACCCAAAAATCACAATTTTTTTTGTCCAAAACCATTGTCTATATTACTACTAAGAGAAATGGTTTTCTCTCTCGAACTTAACTAATGTATATTGTATTATCTAAATTATGTAGTATTGACATTAGTTTATAAAATATAAGACAATTTGATTTCCTGCAATTTAACGTATATTTCATTAGATTATAATTCATGTCTCTTACGCATTCTCAAGAATATCTAAACAATATATATGTTGTGTTTATACATTGAAAAAAAATATATATTGTGATGGGGGCAGGAAGCTAATTTATCGAAATAATTGATTTGGTAATACATTTAAATATTATTATTTATACATATTATTGAGGTATTTTCTAAGCATGTCTCATTTATGGGTACAGTTAAACATACACAAATAAATAAAAAGCACACAAATTTCGCAATACATGGCCTGTACTGTTTATGCCAACAATATGCATCACAGCATCTAATTTCGTGGCCTTGCATATAAAAAATAATCCAACCACATACAACACATAGATTAAGTTGATTAAATTTTAACTTAATTATGGGAATCAAATATAAAACCATATCTATGACTACATAGTATATACTTAATTTCGAAAATCCAGAGAGTCGTGGTATGATTGCTTTTTTTACATTTAAAATCACATGGGTAATAGTTTGGAATCAAGCTGATAAATTGTGAGAAATTTTAAAAACTCTTTAAGTTTTTTGATAGTAGGATAGATGCCAAGTGCAGTAGAACACAGAATCCAGGCTGTCTGTTTGCTTAGATTTAAGGTTTGTTTACGTAATGGGGAACATGGTTACATATGTGCCACTTTTAATTATGCAATTTAACTGTGATGCTTTTCAACTACCGCAACCTAGTTTTTGCTGTTAAAAAACTATTATACGCACAAAGTATTTATTAAATATGGTACATATTCATACTATTATGAAGAAAGGTATATGATCTAGTTCTCAAAGAAACATCAATTTTAATAAAAAAAAAAGGCTTAATACATGTTTAGCTACCTGAACTTATCCCAAAAAACCTGCTGCCCCCCTGAACTTTCAAAATGACCTTGTAGCTCCCTCAACTTTAAAAAAGTGACCCCGTAGCTCCCTCAACTTTAAAAAAGTGCACCACTTTGCTCCCTCAGTGCCACGTGTCAACTTCTGATTGGAGGGAAAAAAAATCAGAAAAATTGCATCTTTGAAAAGTCAAACCAACCAGAAGATGACACGTGGCATAGAGGGAGCAAAGTGGTGATTTTTTGAAAGTTGAGGGAGCTACGGGGTCATTTTTTTAAAGTTGAGGGAGCTGCGGGGTCATTTTAAAAGTTCAGGGGGGCAGCAGGTTTTTTGGGACAAGTTCAGGTAGCTAAACATGTATAGAGGCAATTATTCAGCTGGGTCATAGGTCCTAGTCGTCTGATCCAATTGAAGTTGAGCCAGCTTTTACCCATTCTCACCTTAATAAAAATCAGTAAGATCATTAATTCGAAACTCAGTTTCTTTGCATAATCAAATTTATTAAAAAAACTAGCAAGACATCTCCAATGTAACTTAAGTATTTAATTGGATTGTTAGAGATGTTGAATTATTCTACATGAGTAATAAACAAGAATAAATGGTAGTAAATAAGTGAAGTAGATTGGATTTCAATACAAACAAATTAATTTTATGTTAGACGAGTTCAATCTCACTTATATGCTCATTCAAGTTATCAAGCTCGACACTCTCCGGGTCCACAGATTCTCTCTACATGGTATCAGAGTGCGAGAAAGATCCCTAGGTTTGTGTTTGAAAATCTGATAGAGTTTGGATTAGCAGGTAGACTAAACTCATTGATGACGTTGAACCTCTAAGGAGATATGTCAATGTATGTTTGACTAGTGACAACTGGTCCAAGCTCAATCGTACTTGAGGGGAGTGTTGGAGATATTGGGCTATCCGTATCGATGATAAACAAAAATAAAGATTGGTACATAATTGGAGTAAATTAAGTTTTAACAAGAATCAATTGATTTTGTGTTAGATGAGTTTAACTTCATTTGTATGCTCACTCAAGCTACCAAACCTAACATTCTCTAAGACCCGTGAATTCTCTGCATGAGCAAGCTCCTTTTACTCATTCTTATCTTGGAAACCAGCATTCTTGAATCTCACGAAATCAAAGTTTAAAAATATGGTGTTACATAGTTAGCCATATATGATGTATTATCTAGGCCACAATTAATTATTTACATGTTCAAGGGTGAAAATAGAGCTACGTGAATGAATTCTAACCATAAGTCTGTGCTAATAAAATAACTAATGAAATAGAATATCTAATATATTTGAAGTCCATAGACAATTTTTAAATTAAGAGATATCTTGATGTATACTCCAAGACGTAAAACTTTACGTTGGAGTTTGATTTGTATGTAACATGAGTTGAATTTTATAGTTTAAAGTCTTTTTATCTTGTGTACAGAGATGTACTTTAGGATGTAACTTCTCATCAAATGTTCTCTAATATCACAAAAATAACACCTAAGTTGGTCGAAAATATATAATTCTTGCCCTGTTTGCTTCCATTCAATAATCTTAATTATCAGTTTTTTATAAATCAAATGTCAAATGTTTTCTAGTTATCTTTATATTCAGTTATTTAATTAAGGGTTTTCACCATTACATTAAATTCATTTAATGAAAATCGGTTTAACTTAATTAGTAACGTTTATACCAATTTCTAAACTATAATTTGAGTATTTTATTTCACGATTACTGCATGTGTTAATGGCATTTTGGCATTGTCACTTTTAGTGACGAAGTCATACTTGTATCGCATGGACATTGTCCTTTGCCCATGCTTGAAGTTAAATTGTAATGGACCATTATCCTTTAAGGTTATTAAAATAGTCTTCCATACCATCCGAGGATGTCTTATATAAAAAAAATAATGCGCACCAACCAATAATTTCCTTATAGGTTTCTCGTAAATTTCCAAATTTTCATACATAAGTGGGGGAATTAAATACTAACATATATCATATGATTATTCTATTTATTTTAATGTAAAAAAAATTTTTATTCCTGATTTTGTGTCTCGCTAACTTTGGAAAGAGAAATTGGTAGGTAATGGTATCATATTTATTTTTAAAAAAACTGAAACTTATAATAATAATAATAATGAAAAAACATTGAAAAAAAAATTTCGGCAAGCACTAATTTTGAGATTAAAATTGTGATTAACGACCAATAAATGTAATATGATATACTACTTTTTTTTTGAAGATAATATGATATAGTACTTAATTAAGCATCACATGTGACCCTGCAAGCATGGTATATATTCTTCATACACTGCAAAATACAAAGGGAGGGACCAAATTAAAATACAGTTTTGGAATCCCATCGAGTGTAAGTTCAAGTGCATCTCTTTATGATAGATTTGATTGCAAAATGCATTGCACTTTTTTCTTTTGTTCTTGTGGATAAACTAATCAATATATGGACCAATCATAATAAATGAATATAAAATAATTATTTCTAGGACTATTCTTTAATTTGCCACGTTTACTAATTAAAAACCCCATGAATTAGTCTAATGGTATAACTGGTTCCGTATTACATTATTTTTTAGGTGAGTTCTAATTAAACAGCTGGTTTTTCTATATCGAACAACGATTACAAACATGTATTTTTATTGTTATTTTGGAGATATAAAGTTAGATAACAACAAAAATTATCGACTACCAACGTAAACAGAAGCAAGCGGGTTTTATAGCAATTCGTTACCCGTTTAGGATTCTAACTTCTAAGAGACGCCTTTCTTAATCAGCAAACAGAAACCGCAATGGGCCTTTATTCAGCCCCTTCATGCTAATTAATTTGGGATTATCTTGGCCCATTAAAATTGCGTCATTTTAACTAAGACTTATTAATATTAAATTTATTGAAATACCATAATCAACATTACTAATTTTAATTTATTTGCAAATTTTTGAAATCATAAGCATCTTTTTTCTAAAAAAAATAATTTCACGATGACCCTTTTAAAAAACCGTCAAATCATAAAGTATGTTTTTGAAGTATATCTCAAATTCAAACATGTCTTATATTTTACTCGGATCTTTTCAGGTTGTCCTGGGCTCATTTTTTTATTACTTTACCCAAACTTATCCCATGAAAAAGGGAATATAAACAGGTCTTACGGGCCGACAGACTTGTGCCTAGGTCTAAGCAAAACTTTTTGAGTTTATATTTATCCAATTCATGTTTTTATAAATAAAAAATTACTTTTTATTGTACCTAATTATCTATTTTGAAGTTCAGTTATACAAGAATTTATTGGTAGTTTTGAATCAGATTAGTAAGAGTCTACTTTGATCGTGTTAGTTAAGCAACATGGCATAATAGTAGCTATCTCAAACCATATATAAATTCCCTACATACAATTCATTCTTTAATTCAATTTCAAGTTTAGAAGTTTAACAAATATACAGACCATAAATTTTAATTCAACCGTTATATCGAAGAAATGTACTAAATACCCGATATCATTTATAATTTTGTATGATATTTTTATTTCTATTTAATGTGTTGCCCATCTAATATTAGGCATGAAACTGATCTTATGCAAGTGTAAGTTAATACTTTCCCGATCTGAAATCGGCGAAGCTCAAACATCTGACTAATTAGTCTCTATATGAAAAGGCAGATTCTAAAAAAAAAAACAAGTAGAAGCAAAAGGCACGTGGCATCAATTGTGGGACCAACGTATCAAGATTGAGAATCCTATTGGCTAAAAACATCATCTGGTTATCCAAAAATCCGAAATTTCAAACACTACCACACAATCCCATCCTATCTCCTATATCCAATCTTCTCCTTCACTCAGCCAAACACAAACTAATAAAACACATAAAACTGACACCATTCCAAATTCAACTAACATTAGCAATGGCAACTCAAGCAGCAAGTCTCTTCACCCCCAAATTCACCCCTTCAAAAACCACCAATCTCCTCCCCTTCAACCCGACCAACGCCTCCTCCTTCTCCTTCCCCAAGCCCCTCATCCGAAGATCCCTCAAAGTCTCCGCCGCCGCCGACGAAACCGCCACCCCAACCAAAGAAGCCCCCGTCGGTTTCACCCCGCCGGAGCTAGACCCATCCACCCCCTCCCCGATCTTCGGAGGCAGCACCGGCGGTTTACTCCGAAAAGCCCAAGTCGAAGAATTCTATGTCATCACTTGGGATTCCCCGAAAGAGCAAATCTTTGAGATGCCGACCGGCGGAGCTGCTATTATGAGGGAAGGCCCTAATCTGCTGAAATTGGCTAGGAAAGAACAGTGCTTGGCACTTGGGACAAGATTGAGATCAAAGTACAAGATTAAGTACCAGTTTTACAGAGTCTTCCCTAACGGGGAAGTGCAGTATCTTCACCCTAAAGATGGTGTTTATCCGGAGAAGGTCAACGCCGGCCGTCAAGGTGTTGGCCAGAATTTTAGATCTATTGGGAAGAATGTTAGCCCGGCTGAAGTTAAGTTCACCGGCAAGCAAGTTTATGATATTTGAATTTGTCTGTAAAATCTGGTTTTATTCAACTGCAACTTTCTGTATTTCTTCTTTCAGCCCATCGTGTTAATTGTTGAGTAAAGTACAGTTGATAATAATATCAATATGAATTATTTTATCCACCATGTTTATTCGGTTTTTAAAATTATTCATTTATCCAACGACTTTGTTTTTCTAAAATGGTATTGTCATTTTATCTTTACAAGTATGAAATCGATTTTCACACCATTAACCTTTACATGATATCGATAGATACATAGTTATTTGTTATAAAGTTATTATTATAATCATATTGATAATAATATCAATATGATTATTTTGTCAACCATGTTTATTCGGTTTTCAAAATTATTCATTTATCTATCAACTTTGCTTTTGGAAAATGGAATTGCCATTTTATCTTTACAAGTATGAAATCAATTTTCACATCATTAACCATAATATCGATAGATATCATAGTTAATTGTGATAAAGTTATTCATTTTCTTAATAATTTTTATTTAAAATAATATTTATTTAATGAATATAGATAATAATTAAAATAATAATAAAATATTACTTTTATTTATATATAATAACAAATATTCAAAAACTAATAAGGTCAAGTAAATATTCAAAGATACAACAACAATAATAATATGATAGCTTGTAACAACAATTTTAAAAATGATTATAGTTAATTATTATTTATAAATTTTATTGTAATATAATATTATCTTAAATATACGGATTAGTGTGAAAATATAACAATAGTTAGGATAACTTGTAAAAATAATTTTAATTATTACTATAATTAACGATTATTAGCAAGTTTATTATAATATAGTATTATTTTAAAATATATGAATTACTATTAATAATATATTAATATTTTAGTGTAGTATAATATTATTTTAAAACATTATGAATTATTGTTATTATTATACTTATATTTTAAGGTAATATTCTTATTATTGATATAAATAATTACTCTTCAATAAATTTTAATAATTTCAGTTCAGTTTCGGTATATTAAGTTTTAGTTCAATTTCAGTATGTCCAATATTTTAATTCAGGTTCATTTTTGATAAGTTCAGTTGAATACTTTTAGTTTTATTAATTGATATGAACATGAATTTAGGCCCTGCTCTCTTCTACTTCTGAAAAATAAACAGAATTAAACTTAATTGAACTTATTTCAGTGTAAATTTATAATTATACATAACTGAACTTAACTTAATTGAATTATAGTTGAAGAAAACATAAACTAAAGTGTTTTTTTCCAAACTCTTACACCACAATAAGTGAATACATCTCATTGTACATTTAAGATAATGAACATAATTTATGTAATGGACATTATAAAGTTTTGTACTTTTTATTTCGGTGAATACTACAGCGACTTTAACTTTTATAAAATAAAAGTTTAATTGCTTTTTATCATTTTGGGATTGGTGGTGTAAAATAAGCCAAATACAAAGTCAATGTAAAAAATATTTGTACCACCCATAAAGTAAAATGTCTATATAAAATCCAAATTATTTACAAAATTATTTGAAGTAAACAATCAAATAATTTATTCAAAATCAACAATACTCTAACAATAAGTAAAAAGGGGTAACATTATTAACTATTTCTTTCATTAGTGAACCTTTTTTTATAAAAATAAATAATTGATTTTCATTATTTAATGATAAAAGGTATCAATAACCTAAAAATACTATCAACGTTGACAAGCAAGTAAAATTATAATAGAAACTAGAACTCTTAAAACTCTTATTCTTCGTGAATGGCATGTGCATAAAAAACTAACAAAATAATAAAAAACAATAATATAAAGAAGTTTTTGGAATACATATCATTCATGAGGAATCATCTTTGAAGATTCCGCTTATTATAATTTTTAAAAATAATTAAAAATGAAAAATTACAAACTAAATTAAATAAAGGCACATGTGATACACGTGCTCTGCAATAGCTTGAAATTGAATGGATGGAGGGTTATTTTATACATACTGTGATTTTGTAAATAATAAAATCTTAATTACTTTATTTATATTGTCACGCCATTATATTAATGGTGTGGAAATTGATCCAATGTGATAAGAGGTAAAGTAAGAGTACCATATCCTACATCTATGACTTTTTATTTATAATTTTTGTAATATTAATTTCTTTTTGTAATATTCAATAAATGTCTCAGCCTAATTGGTTAAGACATGAAGTTGTGATCAAATGTTCAAGTTCTGATGGAGTGAAGTGATGTTTTTTTATTATTATAAGTTAATTGAGACAATTTTTTTTGAAAAAAAAAATACTTCCCTTTGATATAAGCTTACTAATTTCTAGAATGACAAAATTTATTATAAGATCTTACCGTTCCTTATGAAATTTAAAAGTTAAAAAAGAAGTGTTTGTTATTTTTACTTTTTAAATGCTTCTGTTATCCGTCCGTGAGCAGGTCAATCGGGTCAAAGGATCCGATCTAATTTAGTTATTTGGATTGAATTGAAAATTTATAGAACTCTAAAAAATTAATTACAAATAATCAAGAATTTAAGGATTTCATTATATATGTGTATGTATGTATGTATATATATATGTATCTATATATATATATATGTGTGTGTGTGCATATATATATATATATATATATATATATATATATATATATATATATATATATATATGTATGTATGTATGTATGTATGTATGTATGTGTGTGTGTATATATATATATATGTATGTATATATATATGTGCGTGTGTGTGTATATATATATATATATATATATATATATGTATGTATGTGTGTGTGTGTGTATGTATGTATATATATATGTGTGTGTATATATATATATATATATTATTGAATAGTTATTTTCAAGTAATTACTATTTAATATTATATTTTATAGATAAGTAAATAATGAAAAAATTAAAATACTAACTTATTTTTTTTATGGAATAAAATAACAATTTACTTGGTAAAAAGGTATACAAGTAGAAAAGTTCATGCAAAAAAATGAACTATACTCTTCAAGGTAATTAGTAAGCAATTCCACGTAGTGTATTATTTTGTTCCATGATTTGTCTCATCGTAATCATGTCCATTCATAATCATCTTTGTTTTTCAAAATTCAGCTATAAATTATAGCTAATGCATGTTAACTAATTCTTATAATTGTTAATACGTTTGCAAGACATAAGAAAGGAGAAGTGTTGGTGGAATTTTTTTTTTTAATAATTTTACCTCTAAGTATATGTTTTATAGCAAAACTTTCAGCTCTTTTTAATTTTTCACTAACTATTTGTATAATTTTAAACACATCCTCTCATTCTAACACTCATGGCTTAATGGATTGGGAGATGTCTCAAGTTGTCACAAAAAAATCTGTTTATCCTTTAAACTTTAAAAAAGTGCACCACTTGAAACGCCATGTGTCATTTCTGAGAGAAGAAAGAAACTTAGAAAAAATGGTATCTTTGAAAAGTAAAACAAACCAGAAGTTGACATGTGATAAAGTGGTGTACTTTTTTAAAGTTGAGGTAGTTATTATATTATTTTGAAAATTTAAGGGGATAACGGATTTTTTTAGACAACTTGAAACACCTCATGATGCATTAAACTTTTTTATCTCTATGTCATGCCAACATTAAGAAGTCATGTTGTTTACCTTTTTTTACAAGATTTAAGAGGATATTTAAAACTATTGAAAGATCAAGGGTAGTATACTAGTAACGTCAAGTATATGAGATTCAGATCATCAGTTGGATTGAATATTTTATTTTTAATTTAATTTTGATAAGAAGCAAAAACGAAAGAAAAGTAAAAGTAAAATGATTTTTCTCATATCTTCGTATTCTTAATAAACATAAAAACAAAAAACTTTAATTAAAAAATAATAAAAACATCGAAATAATAGTTGTTGTATAGTAGAATAAAAAAAAATTGTATTTTGCATTTATTAAATGTGATGATAATAATGATGGAAATAAATGAGTAGGGCAAAGGTGTATGGTTGGCCAAACACGTATGTTTTCACAAAGGCAATGGGAGAAATGCTAATTGGAGAAATGAAAGGCAATTTATCTGTCGTTATTATTCGACCTACCATTGTTACTAGCACTTTTAAAGAACCGTTTCCTGGTTGGGCTGAAGGGGTCAGGTATTTTATTTTATTTTTATTTATTTATTATTTTTAAAGAAATTATAATTAAATGTACATTATGATTTGAATTTGGTTTGTGTTAATTTATAGGACAATTGATAGCTTGGCTGTTGGTTATGGCAAAGGAAGATTGACTTGCTTTCTTGGCGATATCAATGGAGTTGTTGATGTGGTTAGTAATTTTAGCCTTGGTAAATTTTTTAAAGCATGTCTTGTTGTTTGATCATTTTGTAAAATGATTCTTGTAAATTTTTTTTTTCTAAAATGTTGCTTGTGGTTTTAAAAGTTAGTAGAAAGAGAAAAAAAATATATTTTATTATTCAAAATAACAGTATTACATGAGGTATATCAATCAATTCAATATTTTTATAATTTAATCATATTATATAAGTATTATACATCAAAATTTGGGTAATATTCGAAAATTCTTCATTATATTATGGTTTTTTAAAAGTTAGCATCATATTCAAATTAGAAATAATTTTTGTGCTTCTGAAAAAATTCTAAAATTTATTATTAAGACGTGTTGTGTTTTTATTAACCGATATGCAAACTTTCAGTTCAAAATGGATAAAATACCTACCTTCATGAAGTAATTAAAATTGAAAATCATGTTTCTACTAAGTTTTGAAATCCCAAGCATCCTTTTAAAAAAATAAATTTCACAAAGACCTTTTACAAAAAAATTACAAGATATGTTTTTGAAGTATAGTAACATGTTGTGAATATTTAATTTGAATAGTAAAATGAGAATGTAGAATCTCAATACGTTCACAAATGCTAGCAAAAGTCGTAAATCCTTTTAGCTCATTATGTTAGACTGATAAATTAGACGTTAGAACTTATATCACTGTCGTTGGTACTCCTTATGGAGATGAGTGACAGATCTCAAATTTGAAATAAACAAGATTAAATAATGATTTAGTAGTAGTGTAGATTGAGCATTAATACAAATAAATTGATTTTGTAATAGATAAACTCAATCAACTTACTTATTACTTGTAATTATTTTATTTTCACACGTGGGCATCACCTTTAAATCATATACACATCCAGATTAATCTTCGATCTTCAATTTGTGAAAATGATAGGATAATTGGTCCCACGATTTAAGGTTGTTCCACACACATCTCTATGATTTGATCCCTGGTGAATGCTTAAGGGTGGACTAGTCCTTGCAACTAGATCACACCCTTGGGGTTATATACTTGCAATTATTAAGTCCAACACTCTTAGTTTTCCACAGTGTGAAAAATCTCTACCTAGGTCTGATTAGATCCCGCCTATGTGTTGTTTTTAGGTTTGTCGTCCGACTAGCGCCTAGCTCTTAGACTCCTCCGGCTAGAGCCTAAGCTCATTTAGACCTCGATTGATCCCCGCCTAAATTTTTGGAAACTCTAGTCGTCCGACTAGCATCGTAACGTTTTTAAAACGTTGCAATTTTCACAAATATCCTTTATTTGCCAGCTATGTGCATCGTGGTCCCTCTACCATGTGTCAACACAACCTCATATTTATTAAGTTGATATAAATATGATAGCTTTTAGGCTTAATGCATTTACAACTCCCTGAATTTATTTAAAAAGGGTTGTTGCGACCCTGAACTTTGAAATGTGACAGATAGCCTCATGTATTTGTCTAAAACGCGTTACTTTACCCCCTCGTAATAATATCGGCTTCAAGAACAAAAAGATGAAAATGACGGGTCAAGAATCGATACAATATTATGATTAGTTAAAGAAAATATTTAGAATAGAGATGAGGTTTTGAAAAAGACGAAAAACATATATTAAGGATTTTGAATGGTAAGAATTAGAATGTTAGAGATTTTTTTATTCATATTCTATTCCACCAACATACTTCACGCGCGTGTATTTTGATGGTCATCAACGTAGTAAGCCAGGTTAGCACAAGGGGGTAAAGTGACGCATTTTAGACAAGTACAAGGGGCTATCTGTCATATTTCAAAGTTCAGGATGACAACAACCCTTTTTGGACAAGTTTAGGGGGATGTAAATGCATCAAGCCTAGCTTTTGTGATTATATT
This sequence comes from Euphorbia schlechtendalii, assembly GCA_949673415.1. Lineage (NCBI taxonomy): Eukaryota > Viridiplantae > Streptophyta > Magnoliopsida > Malpighiales > Euphorbiaceae > Euphorbia > Euphorbia schlechtendalii. The sequence continues at coordinate 29,653 of CATIWQ010265010.1, read as the reverse complement.
TAACAAAAACTTCATTTTGAAATGTATCCAAGAGAGCAAGTGTTAACTTAAAATTATTATATATGATAAACGATGAAAAGCAAGACCAAGCGTTAGTTTAGGGGTTCGTCCTCCCAAGTTAAAACTATAAGACAAAACCCTTTGGTCACTTTCTAATATCATCATAACAAGATATTCAAGTCGAATTCTACACCTCTAAAACACATTATTCGAAAATATCATATAACAGAATCATATTTAAAACTGTAGATCCCGGCAGACTTGGTGGTAAATGCTATAATAGTGGCAATGGCAGCGCATGCAAATGGAGCAAGAATAGAGGAACAAGAAGAAGCAATATATCATGTGGGTTCTTCAGTGAGACATCCAGTGAGATACACAAATCTACAAGATTATGCCCTCAATTACTTCACCAACAAGCCATGGATCGGCAAAGATGGTAAGCCCGTCAAAGTCGGAAAGGTCAGAGTTTTGGGCAGCATGGCTAGCTTCCAACGTTATATGGCTATCCGTTACTTGCTTTTGCTCAAGGTATGTACCAATACTATCAATTTGTTACAGTCAATTAACTACTATATAATCATTTAAAATGAAATATCGATCATTTAATGATGTCGATAACATGATAGAAACTTTGGAGGATTATATTTTTAGCATCTTTTCAATTTCCCCCCGTGTATTCAAGTAAAGATTTAAGTAATCACTCTAAATTGATCAAATAGGGACTAGAAGTTGCAAATACAGCATTTTGCCATTATTTTGATGGAACGTATAAGGATCTAAACAGAAAGATCAACTTCGTAATGAGATTGGTGGAATTGTACAGGCCCTACTTGTTCTTCCAAGGACTGTAAGTATTTTTATTATTATTTTTTCATAAATAATATAAATTAAATACTACATTTTTGTATACTTAGCAATTATTTATTACCATTATTAAACATTTAATTTTATCAATTTTAAATTTTAATTGCAGATTTGACGATTTAAATACGGAAAAATTGAGAATGGCAGCACGTGAGAATATTGGTGAAGAGAATGATTTGTTCTACTTCGATCCAAAATCAATTAACTGGGAAGATTACTTCACTAATATTCATATTCCTGGTGTCGTCAAATATGTCTTTAAATGAAATTTATTTTCCAAAATCTAATGATAAGTTCGCAACATAATATATTGGTTGTCCATTTCATTTTAAATTTTATTTGTAAGTTTAAATAGCCATAAAATTAATGTAATTTATGGCCTCATACGTCAAATATATATGGCAGTTTTTCCCTCAACAACTTTCTTCAACTGTATCATTCAATTATAATTTTGTTATACAAAATAATAAGAGTATTTCATATGAATTGTTTATTATATTATTATTGTTGTTGCTGTTTCTTATTTCCAATTTCTTTTAATTGCTGTAAGGGAATAATGACATACAAATGTGAAGACATTTGAATTGTTTTGTACTTATATTATCATGAGTCTTTTCTTTGTCGAGTCATTAATGTGCAGACCATATTGCTCAAACAACAATTGATCAAATATATACATTATGAATTGTAAAGATTAATTCTAAGATCTACCATGGCTAATCTTCTTTCGAAATTACATATCAGAATATTCTACATACAAAAAATTAATCGCTACAAATTTATTTTTTAAACTCTTTTTATTAGCAGTTTCATAGTATTTTATAATTGTGTAATTTTAAGAAATGACATATAGTTTCACAGTTTAAAAAGGTGCATTTGTAACTATTTTTGCAAAAGCGAATATGCAATTTCAAAAAATTAGCAAATAGAAGTTTTTTTATATTAAATTATGTGACACCCGAAAGTTAATTGTTCATTTTCAATTGTAGTTTTGCATGTTGTTAACAAGTATATAATATAATTCAACGATAAATTTTGAAATTTTTATAATTAAAGACAATGATAAATTTTTAAAAATAATAGCAAATGAAAAAAATTCCGAAGCTTACAAAAATCTTAATGTACGAATCAATAATTATATGATTAAATAATGAGAATGTTGGATCATACTCTATGCAACATCATTATCCTTTAAAGAAATCTTTTTTGCTAATTTTTTCCTTTTTTGGAAAAATATTTCAAGATGCTTATAAAAGAGTGTAACTACAAATCATTTTTTTAAGTTTATTCTTTTAATTTTAAGGGAGGGTTTGATAGCCGGGTTCAGAAAAAGGAAATGAGAACCACAACTCCGTTTAAGTATTTCATCTAGAGGTATATGGTAGAAAATCTTGAATAGAAAAATAATTATAACGCTTTAAGTATAGTATAAGTTTATCTTAATATTTTTCAAATTATTATTTTTTAATTCTATTTGAAACATGGATACTATTTAACTTTACTATAACTAACAGTTATAACCATTATTTTATTTCTAGAAGAAGGGTGGTAGAAGAAGTGTACACTTGTGGGTTTAAACCCCATCATCAACGATTTTAATAAAAATATCACTTTATTTTTTATAAAAACTAACAGTAATTGTACAAAGTAAATTTAAATAGTTAGTGATACTCTAATATGTTTTTTTATTATTTTGTACTATGGACATTGTTTAGATGGAAAATATAGCAGAATAGAAATCTCGCAAGCATAAAATAATTAAAGAATATCATTTTTTTTTAAATCATATGTAAATTAAAAGCATTTGCTATTTTAGTTTTCAAATCTCTGCAATCCAACTCTTTTCAATCAATAAAAAAATATTTATTTCCTAAAAAAATCATTTTTTCACATTTTTGTTAGTTAACTATAAGAAATTGAGTAATTTAATTCAATTGCTCTGCGAGAAATAAGAAAAGAAATAGCAGCACAAAAATACATGGACTAAGCTATCATATTTTATACCAATTTAGACATAAATCGGGTCAATGTGTGGGACATTTGTTCCTTATAACTTAAAACATAAAATGGTTAGATAAATAGCTTTGTTGGTATGCCTCTTTAATTTAATGTTGAAAAATAGCATAAGTTAATGTTATGAGTGCATTAAATAATAATAATAATAATAATAATAATAATAATGTTATAGTCTAGTGATTAAGATAAAAGATCTGTTTATCATGGTTGTTAATTGTTACAATTACATTTGTTATTAATGGTTTGCAGTTGTTGATGACAGTTTATTATAATTTAGTGTTTAGTAAAACTTTTAGAGGTAGTTACTAATTAAAAGCAAAACTGGGCATAATTTATATAGTGATGTCTTTTACACTTCCATGACAAATACCTAACCAATTAACTTAGGCCACGTCTTAGTGCTCGAAATAATGTATGAGGGAAAATATTGTGCAATAGAAAATATTATCCAGGAAAATAAAATATTTTCCTATATTTGGTAACATCAGTGTAAGATATTTTCCGAAATTTATTTACATTTCTCAAAAATATTTGCCAAGCATAGATTTTAATACATACATACATACATACATACATACATACATATTATATTACTTATAATTACGTGAGTATTGTAAAATATGTAAAATATTAAAGTGATTCCATAGAATTCACTATCACATATCTCTTTGCCTCACATATATTCTTTAACTCAATTGAGTTTTTTTGATGTTGGTCGAATTTTGTTATTCACTTCCACATCAATATTGTTTTCATCCACTCATGCATCATCAGTATATCAGCAAACATCAATAAACAACTAAACAAATTATAAAAATGAAATAAACCATAAATTGTGCACAAGTTTAGAGTCTCGTAAACAAAAGAATTATAGCAATACAAATTTAGAGTCCTTATTCAAAACAATTGTAGCAATATAATTAGTTTTGTAGATGTGGTATGTTACTGACTGCAAATGAAACTCATTTGAAAAGAATAAACTTTTGTTGCACCATTAAGTTTAATTCATATTATATTCAACTACAGTTGCACCTATTTAAGCTCCCACCATCTCATATAAGAACTGATGTCGTTGAATTCAAAGACGACAGATCTGCAAGACAACAACCAGGTTAGAAGATCTTGGCCGGGATTTCGTTGAATTCAAAGATGGTCGATCTGCAAGACAACAACCAGGTTAGAGGGCCTTGGTCGGGATTCTGGCGAAGGCTCTCCGACGCTTAAGTCAGTATGAGGCCTGAAGTATAATGTATGTCAAGTGAGGAGGTAGAAAAATCCTCCTTACCTTAGTGGTTTGTGTCCTTTATATAGGGATTGAGGCAGGTGAGGAGTTTCTTGCTTTTAGGGTTACTCCTTGTGGGCCTTTATTAGGCCCAGTGGATCCTCATATGGCTGGGCTTATTAGGCCCAGTGGATCCTCATATGGGCTGGGCTATAATATACCTTGATATCAGGTGTCCCCCCACGATTATGTGAAGGCTCTTTAGGGCTGATGCTCGTAGAAGTGATAAGCTATGCATTCTTGTTTGAAGCTATCCCTCATGGGATGTAATAATCTCATACTTTGGTAATGATTTGGGGATTCGTATGAGGTTCTTCCTTCAGCGTTGATAATAATTTTCCTCTTTCGGAGAGGTACTTCAAATGTTTCGAGGTAGTTTTTTCAAGAGAACCTATCTTTCTTTTGGTGATGAGCTTCCTCTTGTGAGAAGATTTAGAGTAATTGTTTAGAATTCATCAATTATAATGTTTCCTCTTCCTTCTGGAAGAGGAACCGAGGCTTCACATTTTCATGGTGTGAGGCCGAACTTGTCTTCTCTTATTGAGAAGAGGTGGCCGAACGGACATGACATCTTATCTCAAAGGGAAGATGTTTAACTTCGTGTGAGGCCGAGCTCGTCTTCCCTCATGGGGGAAGAGGTGGATGAACCGATGTGACATCTTCTCTCAGGGGAGATTTTTAACTTTTTGTGAGGCCAAGCTCGTCTTCCCTCATGAGGGAAGAGGTGGCCTGAACCGACATGACATCTTCTCTCAAAAGGAAGATGTTTAACTAGGTGTGAGGTCAAACTCGTCTTCTCTCATTGGGAAGAGGTGGCCAAACCTACTTGACATCTTCTCTCAAAGGGAAGATGTTTAACTAGGTGTGAGGCCAAGCTCGTCTTCTCTCATTGGGAAGAGGTGGCCGAACCGACTTGACATCTTCTCTCAAAGGGAAGATGTTTAACTAGGTGTGAGGCCAAACTCGTCTTCTCTCATTGGGAAGAGGTAACCGAACTGACTTGACATCTTCTCTCAAAGGGAAGATGTTTAACTAGGTGTGAGGCCAAACTCGTCTTCTCTCATTGGGAAGAGGTAGCCAAATCGACGCTCTGCTCCCTCGTGGGGGAGAGGCTAAATACAAAAATTTCTCCAAGAAGGGATTTCACATAAATCACCGACTTCGCACATATACATTAGGAGGAATGCTGCAATCCCTCACTTTAAGCTTGCATATTATCATTTATGAGATGCTTCACCGTTGAGTCTTATCGGTTGGCATGATTTGTGTAGCTTTAGTTTCCATTGGCATGATTTAGGGGATCTCGGACGCCTAATTGTGGTAGCCTCTTCCTTGCTCCACCATTGAATATAATGTGGGGATTCACTTTTGAATATGCCACTTGTCATGGGTGGAATGCCTCATCGAAAGCAAGCTGATTTTTACAAGTGTTCAGTTCTTCTTTTTCCTCTCTCCACGTGTATAATATTCTCACACCACAAATAAACATAACTCGAGTGGTCATTTATGAGCACAAGTAGGAAAGTACACGTTACACATGCATTAAATAACTGTTAGTCTCAAATTTCTTAAGCAATGAACGTGATAGAAAGACATAGATGCGCTGCTGCATTAGAGCAAGTTATGGTGTATAAATTTTTTTTATTATTAACATGATTGCTTTAGGGTAATAAATGATAAGCTTTATATAGTTTCTCCAAGATGTCTCCAACTTTTTATGGCATTCATATGCATAGTAAAGGGAAATGTTATAAGATAAAATTAATGGGCCCATGCATAGTAGTGCTTGGCACCTTCAATTATCAATCTTGTAAACATCAATCTCTTTTGGACTAAAGCCAATTAAATATAGACTTATATAATAACATATAGAGCTATGATGCAATTATTTTCGGATGGGAATCCGCCCATTGATGCCGAATCACTTTTACAATGCATAACTTATAAAAATTGGCCTCCAGGCTCTGCCATGGTTGCTACCATTTTAACTATAAAAAGTAGAGAGTAGAGTATTTTATACTCGTACCCATAAATGTAAAATGCGGAAATTTATTCACAATGGGACTGCACCATCAGTAGTGATACATGTGGGCGAAATAAGCACAAAAAGTGAGCAGGTTCCATTGAGCTAAAAAATGAATGATGATAATGGACATGTAGATGTGCTTAGCATATCATTCATGATATGAAATAATTAAAAGGAATATAAGGTATGTGTAATCTGTATGATTTTGTATTCTAAAAACAAATAATGCTTCTCCACTAACATAGAATAAGCCAATGACTACTAACTAACATGTGTAAATAAATTACCAACATGACAGAGTCCAAAGCCAAATGTTGATCATGCAAGAAAACAGTTACTGTATTTCATCAGTTGGTAATTAGGCATCGAGGTAATTAATTTCTAGAATTTCTCATGCTGCTGCAGCAACATAGAATCGTATGGAGAAAATAATTTTAATGTGAGACTGTTTTACTTGCCTTGCTAGTGTTCAAAATGAACTGTCATTTGAGAAGGATTTTGTAATTGCTCTTGCTTGTATCACCATGGCTCCTGGGTGGCTCTTTGAATTGTTCAAAATGAACCTTCGCCAGGAGCGGTTTAGCAGGAGCTCATAATGATCGACCGAAGCTTTTTCCGGTCGGTGACTGGAAAGAGTAGCTAGATTGGTGGAGGCCGGAGCTTTGCCGGTCAGCGATTGTCGAGGCCGAAACTCAAAAGAGGTGGCTTAGTCGGTAGAGGCCGAAGCTTTGGCGGTCGGCGACTGTTGAAGCCAAAGCTCAAAAGAGGTGGCTTAATCGACGGAGGCCGAAGCTTTTACCGGTCAGCGATCGTCGAGGTCGTAGATCAAACTGAAGGACTGTAGAAATTGGGTGGTGGCCGAACCAAAGCAGTGGTAGCCAAAGGTTGGGATGTCAAGCTCGTTAAGGCCGAGCTTGCGGGGATTGAGGAAGTGGAGGTCGGGCTTTTATGGCCGAGCACGCAAAGATCAAAGCTGTAGACAAGGCTTGGTCTCTCGGAGGAGCCGGAGCTTCACTGGGTCCGAGTTTGCGAAGATCGACGCAGTGGTGTCCAAAGGTAGGAGTTTGCTGAAGCTGAGCTTGCGGAGCTGAGTCGTAGAGGTTAGGCTCATTCAGGCCGAGCTCATGGAAGTTAAAGCCGTAGAGGTTGGGCTCATCGACACTAACCTTATGGAGACCGGAGCTGCGGAGGTTGGGCTTGTTGATGCCAATCCGACACAGACCGGAGTCATTTCACCGAGGTCAGAAGCAAGCGGACCGAAGCGGAGGTTTGGTTCATTGAGGCCGAGCTCATTGAGACCGTAACTGTGCAGGTCGGGCTCGGTTTCTCGGCCAGAAGCTTGAGGACTGAAGTTGCGGATGAGTTCATGGAGACCGGAGCTATTATGACCGAGCCTTCAGCTTTTAATTGAAGCCCGAGCCAATAAGACCGAGCCTTTGGCTTTTAGTTGAAGCCGAAGCTGTCAAGGGAGATCGGCGCTTAGTTGAAGTCGCAGAGGTTGGGTTCATCGACAATGACCTTATGGAAACCGGAGCTGCGGAGGTTGGGCTTGTTGATTCCTAATCGACACAGACCGGAGCTATTTCATCGAGGCCAGAAGCAAGCGGATCGAAGCTGCGGAGGTTGGAGGTTGGGCTCATTGAGACCGAGCTCATTGAGACTGTAGCTGTGAAGGTCGGGCTTGGTTTCTTGGCCAGAAGCTTGAGGACCAAAGCTACAGAGGAGCTCATGAAGACCGGAGCTGTTATGACCGAGCCTTTGGCTATTAGTTGAAGTCGGAGCTTGGATGGATTTTATCGGAGCTTATGGAGACGCCGAGCTTTTATTGAGAGGTCCAACTTGAGTTGAGGCCGATCTCGTGGGGACGTCAGAGCATGCGTTAAGGTCGAGCTTGGTGAGGCACCGTGATGAGGCGTCGGAACCAGGGAAGGGTTAGAGCTTGCGCAAAGTTTGATTTGGGAAATTCCCAAGATGACGCCATTGCTTCCCCTCTTTTTTTTTTCTTGTTTCCTTCTTTTCTACTTTCTCTTATCTTTCTTTTTTTTGTCTTTTTCTTAATTATCCCAAAACGTCACCATTCATTCAACTGATTGAAGGAAATTAATTGAATCAGGTCACCATTGCCTTTCCTTTTCCTTTTTCTCTTTGTTTTGTCTTTTTTGAAATGTTGTAAATCTTTGCTTTTCCTTCTCCTTTCATTCCTTTCTTTGTCTTCTTTTCATTTCACCCAATTTAATTATTTCCCAAATAGCTGTGATGACATAGCTTGAATATGCTTTTTATCACTCAAATGAAGAGAGGAAAAACAGATCTGGGTTTGAAACCCATTTATAGCTATTGCTTCTCTCTTTATTTTTCTCTGTCCTAATTAACCCAAATTTGAGAAAACATCATAGTTTTTTGCTTGATGGGCTACCATAGGTGCCGTTTAGAGTCGCTTAACCTTGAGGTTTTGGAAGGTTGCTCATCAGATCTGAAAGATTCAGAGAGGAGCGCATCAGTTCTCTCCAAGCTCACCGCACTACTTGATTTGGTTGAATTCAAAGATGGCAGATCTGCAAGACAACAACCAGGTTAGAGGGCCTTGGATGGGATTCCGGTGAAGGCTCTCCGACGCTCAAGTCACTATGAGGCCTGAAGTATAATGTATGTCAAGCGAGGAGGTAGAAAAATCCTCCTTACCTTAGTGGTTTGTGTCCTTTATATAAAGATTAAGGCAGGTGAGGAGTTTCTTGCTTTTAGGGTTACTCCTTGTTGGTCTTTATTAGGCTCAATGGATCCTCATATGGGCTGAGCTATAATATACCTTGATATCAAGAACCAAGCATAACATTGACACCTCATACCATTTGTTGCCACGCAGATTATACAATTAAATGACACGTAATGCACCACTAGTTTCTTCCTTTTCTTATTAATTAATTTATCACTCCACTAAAACTGCAAACACCAAAAATTACGTTATTTGGAAATAAGCAAATGGAAGCAACAGAGTAGATGTGGAGGTAGTGAAGATTGAAGACGGTGAGAAAATGATGAAGTCTTGGGGTTAGAGACGACGACGACAACAACAACAAAGTGAAGGGATGAAGCAAATAGAATAAGATAAACTAGATGGATTAAGAGCGTTCATTTTCAACAGGCTAGGAAAACATTTTCCCTGTTTTACAAAGGGATTTTCTATTGGCTAGTAAAATATTTTCCATGACTTTTTCCCAACTTGAAACAAACACAAGAAAATTAGGAAAATATTTCCCCGGAAAATATTTTATGACAAACAAATGAGACTTTAGTGTACCCATTAAGGAACTCCAGCAAAAGGGTAAAGTGTCAAATTCAACAAAATTACAATACTTGGAAAAAAACTAAACAATTCAAATTAAAGAAAACATTGTAAAAACATCAAAACAAACCCAATTTAAAAGGGAGTCAAATTCAATAAACAGAATGAAAAAAAGATGAACTTTGAATTGAAAAAGATGAGATTGGAAGTCAAAATAGATTTAAGAAGATAAGTAAAGGAAGGTCATATAAAAGGTCACTGGATCCTTTTTAATTTTGAATCCGCTGTGGACGAAGCTTAATATAGGAAGTGGATAAGAAAAAATGTGTAAGCTTTTACCTGCTTTTCAAATGAAATTTGTTCACTTTAATGGGTTTTGCTCTGTTTGATCATGGATGATGATGAAGAAGAATCTTTGTTTTATGTTGAAGAAGCTTATTGAAAACCATAACTATGACCGTTAAAGTTTATAGTTCAGATGAATAATTACCTTTCTTAACGTGGCTTTGAAAGTTAGATATCACCCTCAATTTTCAAAATGTCTAGTTACCCCCTTAACTTTGAGAAAAAATGCATCAGATTGCCCCCCTCAATGCCACGTGTCAACTTCAGTGATTGAAATTTTTGAAAAGTCAAATCAACCAGATTTTGACACGTGGGTTGAGACTGAGAGGGCTAATTGGTTCAAAATTGCAACTTAAGGGGGGTATTTGAACCTTTTGTAACTTCAGGGTAATATCCAATTATCTGAGCCATGCATTAGGCCAAGTTCATTTAAGGACGATTAGAATCATTTTTGTTTTTAATTTTCCAACCGGTGATGATATAAGTTGAAAAGTAGCAAATTGATGTTGTTCAAAAAGTCGCAGTTGAGGTTGGAATCTGCCGCAGTTTGCCTCTCATACAATTCTAACCAAATACCAATTTTTAACTTTTAAAGATTAATCTGCTACTCATCAGCCAACTACAGCAGATTAGAGGATAAACAAAGAGGTTTAAAAGCTATGATTTTGTAAATTCTAGGTTTGAATGACATCTGAAGTGAGTGGCGATCTTCTTTCTATGTATGTATGGATGGAGAGAGGGGGTCAATGAGAGATGCCTAATACATCAACACCACTCTAAAGTTGGCTCAGAAAACCGGATATCACCCTCAAATTTCAAAAGGATCAGTCACCCCCTTAATTTGGCAAAAAGGACCAGTTACCCTTTAACTTGGTAAAAATGCACCAGTTAGCCCCTCAATGACCCGTGTCAAAATCTGGTTGGTTTGACTTTTCAAAGATTTCATTTTACTGATTTTTCTCTCTTTAACCAGAAGTTGATAAGTGGCATTGAAGGGGTAAACTGGTGCATTTTTGCCAAGTTAGGGGGGTAACTGGTCCTTTTTGCAAGTTGAGGGGGGTAACTGGTCATTTTGAAAGTTAAGGGTGGCATCGGATTTTCTGAACCAACTTTCGGCGGATCTTGATGCATTTGGCCAAGACAGATATATACTCCTAAATATACACTGGTTTGTTAAATAATATAAACACACATAAAAAAATTTAGATTTTGGGAATATATAATAATGGGCTTTAAATGGGCTAAGGCCCAACCATGAAACCCAACACGTAAAACATCAGAGGCTTATTTGTTCTTCGTTCCTTCATCTCAAAACTTTCTGGTCGACTTCAATCTTCGTCCATTTGATTTCATCTGTACTCCTGGATTCAATTTGATCTCAGAGGAAGCAAAGCTCTCATTCAGGTATCTTTACTGTTGATCGATTTCGTTTGTGCAATCCCTATCTTTGTTCTTCGGAAATCCTAATCTGCTCAATCATGGAATTGATTTTATTTCGAGCTAGTAATTTCCTTTTCTGCTGATTTTTTTTCGCTTTCGTAAAAACATTGTGCATTTTTTTGGATTCTTCGGTATATTTTCAATTTTTCATCTACTTACAGAAAGAAAATCATAGGTTTGGTGTTTGCCAGTATTTCGCATAGGGACGAAACCAAGTCCCTCCCTCCCTTGCAATGACCTGTTAACTCCTTAATTTTCTGTCATTAACTCGTATGTGATGTGGATTTGAGAAAATTATGTGTGTTGCGTTGCAATTTTTAGGATAAATTATCTGCACGACACTAGTAGTTTGTGATGTATCTGGCTTTTTTTTATTTCTAGGGCAGATGTTTATGCTACCGAAAGAATTGTAATGTAAAAAAATTCAGAAATGTGACATATATGTTCTATGTCGCGGTACCATCATTTATCGAATTCCAATATTTTTGTTTTTGTAGTGGTGCCTCTAATCAATAAGGACTTACTAATATGTTAGGAATTGTAATCTTTTCTAAGTTTTTTACCTTTTGAAAATCATTAATACAATGAGAACGTTCATATGTTGCTGCAGGGATTTCATAAATTACTTTTAGGAATTGAACAAAATGATTGTAGAAAATACAAATGATTTTGTGATGAGTATGTTGCATGTGCTATTTAGCTACATTCTTTTCTGTCAATAAGCAGTGGTAGTAGATCTGTTATCTTGACATAACAGCTTAAAATACTAAAGCAATCTCCATTAAAATGTACAAACATGAGTTCTTTGTTTCGTCAACTGAATTGAAAGTTTGAAACCCATTTTTTCAAAGATAAAGATCAGAATCATTCAATTGATATTGCTCATTGCTCAGCATAAGTACACAGGCTGAAAATTTGTAACATCGGTTTTAGGACAAGGCTGAGCAGCAGCTGAGACAAGAATGGCATGGCGAGGGCAACTTTCTAAGAATCTCAAGGAGCTTAGGATTCTGCTTTGTCAAACTTCTCCCGCAAGTTCATCGACTAGGTATTTTTTTCTTGTTCAATTATAGTCTTATTTCATACTCTCGCCTTTCTTGTCATTTTTCAAGTTTTTCTTTCCTTTTGTTTTGATTATTTTTCGTCTCATTGATAGGGCATTTGTGGAGAAAAATTACAAGGATCTGAAGACATTGAACCCTAAACTCCCAATTCTAATTCGTGAATGCAACGGAATTGAGCCCCAATTATGGGCTCGATATGGTGAGTCTTTCCTTTACTTTTCTTTGCATTTCTGTTTCTTTTTTCCTTATTCATTTTTATGCACTATCATAACTTTACTTTTGACTCTATTCTATTGCAAATGGTGTTTGAATTCATGGTGTAAATTTTTTCTTGGAGTGTAAATAACATGAGTTTCAGTGTGAAGTTAAGTGAAGGGAGGGGAAAGGTAACAGTTAGAATATTATCAAATTCCATCATTCTTGTGATGTGTGATGTTACTTTATCATTTTGAATTCAAATTTCATTTCAATATATATTCTGCGAGAAATGCTAGATGTCTGGTTCTTGTCCGATTGCTTGTTTTCTTGGTGAAATATGCTTTCTTTTGGTTGTTTAGGTCTCATGTTGCTGAAGAGCCATAGAATATGGGATGGCCACTCTACTTAGTCTGCTGCATTAGCATAACAAAAGAAATTTTTTTAATACAGCTGGTTCATTCATGCATTAAATCTGCAAATAGGAGCATAGAACTATTTGGTCAAAAGTTTATGGAAATATGAATAGGCCGAATTGGACGAGGTGCTTCCGTTGTAAATGCTAATGAATCTCATTATATCTTAGCTAAATTCGATGAATTGTATCATGAAACCGTTTGACCCAAAAGTTTAAGGTGATAGGTTCATGCCAAATCTTAGTATTTATATTATTCCAGACACTCCCCTGCATGCGAATGCCTTTTGGGCTTGAAATGGGCACAACACATACCCCATTTTGCTATGCGTTGTGATTTAATTCAACAAATGAAGCTGTCAGGATTCGGACCCTCGACTTTTAGGTCTAACCTGCCCTGATACCTTGTCATGGTATTAGAGCAAAGAAAGGCCTGACATCCAGAAAGTTCTTGGGTTCGTGTTTAAAGTCCTTGTGGAATTAGGCTAGTGGAGAGACTAGATCTGTTGACTACCTTGAACCTCGGAGAAGATAGGCTAATGAATGCTTGCAAGTGTCAACTGATACAGGCCCAATTGTGTTGGAGGTCCGTATTATCCCACATTGGAATTATACAAATAATATGATTGAAATTTAAGTGGAGTATATTGGCTTCAACACAAGCCAATTGGTTTTGTGTTATATTGACGGAATCAGCTTCACATGTATGCTCACCCGGTCTATTGAGATCAACACTCTCCAGCCCCACGGATTCTCTATAATTTGACGGTAAAAAAACAACATATAATGAAAAGACATTGGCCAATAGATTGAATTGCTGAACAATGTAGCAAAATCAATACCGGCAGTAAAAAATAGAACGAGTTATTATACAGCAATACATCTCTCTGTGCCTTTTTTCTTTGGTTTGTTGTCAAAGACACCAAGTTTTAGTTATTTGATCATAATGAATTGTCGCAATCGCAACCCTCAACGATAAATAATTCTTAAGGTAGCGTGCAAAGAACATATTCTCTTAGCATTTGATACCATCTTTTTTTCTAAACATAATTTTTTCAAGTGCAGACATGGGTGTCGAGAGGGGAATTCGGTTGGAAGGTATGAATGAAACACAAATCTCTAAGGCACTTGAAGACCTTGTGAAAGCTGGGGCAGGCCTTAAGGTTTGATATGTTCGTTTTGTTTTGTTTTACTTTATGGTATGCAATAAGTTGAAACTGTCAGAAAATCTTCCAAGTCACAGTCGAATCTTGTGGTTTTGCAACTGTTTTATAGACGTGAAATGACCGTAGCTGTCCGGGACAAAAGTAAAAGGGTTCATTTGGCTCTTCTATTTGGTTAGAGCCGTAACTGAAACATTTGCAATATTATCTGTTTCTCATTACTTGTTTGTTGGGGTAAATGCAATGATTTTCAGTTTTTCAACATAGTTTGCCTGTTCTTTCTTTCACACTTTCAAAGCAATTATTAAATTGGTAGTCAAATTGTTTTGAATTATCATCCAAATCTATATCGAAAAAAATTGCTAAGCAAGTTACTTTGACTGAAAAAATTGGTGTTTTGACCTTATTGATGCCATGTTTGCTGTGAACAGTGAATCAAACTTTGCTGTTCGTTACTAAAACCTCTTCTAACAAAAAAAGCTACTAAAGAGGATTTTCTTTCCAAGACTGAAAGCACTTTGTTGGGAAGATTGCTATAATTTGGGACTTAACTGTAGAAATAGAATTATTTAAGCCTTAAAAGAAACAAGTTACAAAGTTAATTTCTTGCTTTCTCCTTATTGTATCACTACATCTCAGAAACAACTTTCACATGTGACAACTAAATACGGGAAGTGGATTCAAATTAATAAACTCATCCCATTAAATCTATATAGAAGCAAAGAAATAAATTTACGACCTTTTTACCCTGTAAAATTTTGAACATTTTAGTTAGTAAATATCGACCGTATATTGTTCCTTGTGTTTTCTCAAAGTTGTTCTGCAATCTCAATCGTTCGTGGCTGTTTCAGCAATAGAAAGATTAAGTGATTATATTAACAGTAAAGAGTATTTTCTGTCTATTTGAACTTGAATCTTGTTGCCATTTGAAAGATTTTTCGAAAGAAAAATTGAAGATTGAATGTGAACACGAAAAGTCAATAAGAAACAAAAATTGTATGCGGAAGCTTTGACTCCACGTGAGCTTATTGAAGCTACAGAGAAAGATTGAAAGATTGAAAGAAAAGAGAGAGAGATAAAAAAAGTGGAGCAATATTTTTTTAATAAAATAAAATAAAAAAGAGAAATACAATAGAGAATTATTTTATTACTAACAATAACTAACCTCTTAACTAACATTTTAATGCATCAATATATCATTAACTCTATTAAGTATCTCCACCGCAGAGGGAAAAGAAAATTTATCTGAAAAGCAAATTTAATCACTTAAATAAATGATAGAAATAAACTCTAATGATAAGAATACAGTACATGTGTAGGAGCACGACACAAACCATATATATGTGCCTCAAATTAAGCACTACAAATGATATTGATAAAATATCCTGCTTAATTAGATATGGCTTAACTGATTAATTAATCGATTGATTAATCAATTCATTTCATTACATATTTAACTAGACCAGGAATATGAGCAGACATCATATAATCTCCCCAATTAATTTCAGTAGGATCACATTTAAACAATTCTGCCTCCTCTTTGCTACATGTTTCTCTTGCAATTTTCCTCAAATTCTCCGAATTTGTATCATCAAATCTATAGTTGATACAAAAATAAAAATAAGTTAGATAATAATAATGTGAATTTAATTATATAATAAGAGACATATACTTACATTCCCTCAAATAATATATACGGTTTATAGAGCTCTATTAACCGCATCACCAAATTTAATTTGCGATCGAGATCTCTATACTCTTTCTCGTATTTCTTCAGCACCACTGCATTTGCCACTTGCAATGCCTGAATATTACATAAAGAAACATGAACTTTTTTTTTAAAAAAAAAAATCATATAATCAAAAAATATTTTTTTAACTATATATTTTTGGAAGGTCAACTTTACCCAACTGCTCCACATTTAATTTTTCCTATTTTAGGAACTATAGATTTTATTTATATTAAATATACAGCTATAACAATTATTGGATCACTTTGACAAATTGGTGAAAGAACTTTATGAAAGCCCACTTTTTCAATAAGTTGTCAACTGATTTCTTGAATCGATGAATAAATGTTCATGTCACAGTTGAATTGTTGTCCAACTTATGGCCCTATATCCCTATATTAATTAGATTATGGCATTGCATTATTAAGTGTTATTTGACAATACATAAATTTAATGTAACTACACTTGTTAAGTCTCTGATTAATATGATGAATTAAGTGCAATTTGACATTACGTTCCCACTTTTAACAACAGCTTTAGCAATGAATAAATATTTATTTGGAAGAAGTAGCGAACCTTCAAGGGAAGCATGTAACGAAGAGTCATGTACATGTGGAAGCTGGCCTCAGAATTAAACAAAGTCCCTCTTCCAATCAGAACTTGACTTCCATCTCTGTTAATCCACGGCTTCTCAGTGAAATAACGATAAGTATAATCGTGCAGATTCATGAATCTCACTGGGTTTCGCAATGACGATCCGATTTGATAGACTATTTCTAAACATCCTTTTGCTCTTGCAACCATTGCCAGTATTATTCCATTAACTACCATGTCAGCAGGTATCTGCAATATCCAGTTACAAACTTAATATAAAAAATTATCTACTTGACTGTGCCAACATTAATGTCACAAACACTCTTGTTGGTTTAAATTACTCCATTAGTTGAGAAATTAAATAAGTGTAAGAAAAAGCTCACCACATCAAGAGTTGACTGAGGGCTGGACATGAAACATGATATTTTTCCTTTTCCATACCCAGCAATTACGCTATCTATAGTTCTGCCATTGATATATAACATAATGTTAATATCATATAAAAATAAATCAAAATGTATATTTTTGGTTTAAATATTTGAAGTTAGATAGACTATTTTAACCACCCAAATTTTATTTTTAATTAGTAAAGAGCAACTGAAGTTAGACGAACCAACATGCTATGAATAGCTTAGGGGCAACAAACTAATGGTAACGTATGAAATGGAGTAATATAACTATCATTTCAAACAAATGATAATTTTAAGAAAGAAAAGACACCAAGATAGAAATTCCAATGTGGAGTGGATTACCACAGAGGACAATTTGGAATTGCTTTTTATTAAGATAATATTTTTTTTTTTTTTGGAAAAACAATGTTAAAATGACTGTTAGAACTAAACAAAAAAAGTTAAAAAAATAAATCTTACTTGATGCCTTCAATCCAACCAGGAAAAGGTTCTTGATAAGTACTAGAAATCATAGTAGGACGAATAATAACAAGAGCCAATTTGTCTTTCAAATGCACTAATTGCATCTCTCCCATTGCTTTTGTGAATACATATGTATTTGGCCACCCATAACTTCTCGCCCTATTAATGAATGTATCAAATAATTATTAAATACATCTTACAAGGAGAGGTAATGAGGTGATTATTAATGCTCCGAATAATATTATATTAATAAAGATAATTTTCGTTTATAAATTTTTTTCATTAAATGATTAATTTAATTAATGCCAATATCAATATAGTTGTGTACCTTTGTAGACCAAAATCTTTCATTGCTGCTGCAATTGCTTTCTCCGAAAAATCTTCAGCTAGGAGATTATTTAGTTTTTCTTCAGCTAATTTTTTTTCTGTTTCAATTACTATTTTTTCTGTTCCTTTTTTTGCTTTGCCCATTGGAAATGGCTTCTCCAGTATTGTTCCTGTATCTTCTCCGCATACATAAGCTGATAAAAAAAATATATACAGTATTGATTAATATTTTATAAAGCAATTAACTAAATTTAGCAAATTTCAAACAGTTAAGTAAATAATTAATTAATTATACCAGTAGAGACATGGACAAGCATCTGGATTTTCTGGCATTTTTTTGCAAAGTTCATTACATTCAAAGGTCCCATTGTGTTTATGCCTAATGCAATTTCATATCTTAAGAAAAACAAAAAAATATTAGTTAATTAAAAAATTATAAATATAAAAAAGGTGATTAAAAATTATTACAAATTTAATTAATTACCTTTCATCAAAGTTGGTAGTGGCAGCAAAATTTAAAACAAAATCAACTTCTTTCAACAATTCATCTCTTAAATTTGAGTCTTCAATTCCTAAATTTTCATGAGAAATATCTCCAGGGATTGGAATCATTTTTTCTGATACAAATGAATTTAAATTTTCTCCATATTTCTCCTTCACAACTTTGAATAATTCCTTCCCTATGATCTGCAAACAATTAAAAAAGTTAAACATTTATCAGAAGAAAAATATAATTTCACATATTATTGAGTTTTTATGTGGTTGTTTTTATTCTTTATTGGACCACAATATCCTAGGCGTGATAATGATATTTGCTACTTAGCCCTCATAAATTTATATTAAAATGAATTACTTCAGTTCTTTCTTAAGTACACCTGCTCATAAATTGAAAAAAACCATAATGTTAACCATTGTTGAACCTCCTTACAAGCCAACTCACTGAAACTTATATATTATATTTGACAAAAATTTGTTGCACAAAAACTAAAATGATCCCATGAACACACATGTAGTAATGTATATATACTAATAATATTTTTTCACGTGAAATGACATGATTCTTTATAGATAAACAGAAATTATAAGACTAAAAAACTAGGTAATATAGTGAAAATATCGTAACTTTTTTTACCAAACGTTTAATATTATGTATTGTAATAATGAGGGAAATTATATAATACTTTTTATTAGAAGTGCTCTACACGGTAATTGTTGTCATCAAAAGATCAAGCAATAAGTTCTTGCTTCAAAAGTTTTCCTAAAAATCAATTCTAAGTTCTAACATATTCTTAGAAATTGGACTAGAACTCGTAACTATATTTACCTCATCCTGAAGGCGTTCTGTAGCAGATTCAGCATCAGTAGCTCTTAATAGTAGGTAAAATTTCTTCACATCAGGTTGGACTCTCAGTATTTTCTCCACAAATACTGCATCCATTTTTTTAAAAACAAAATTATGAAAAATTATAGTGTTTTTACTTAGAAAAAGAAAACAAAGGGAATAAAATACGTACTTTTAGCTAAGTAACCAGTAGCACCAGTGATTAAAATGGTCTTGTTTTGAAAGAATTGAATGATGCTTCCAAACTCCATTTTTTGCGAGACTTAATTTGATTTCTTTAAAGTTGAATTGTGAAAAGAGAAGCAATTGATGGGTAGTTTATATAATAACTACTCTAGTTTGTAGTCATTACAGCTTACCGACCAGTCTTTATTACATCTTACATGTGGCAATTTCTCATTTGCTTATTCTCTGGTCTCAGTTTTTTCTTTTTTATATATGATAGTAATAGATTTGGGAAATTTGACGTGTGAAAACTCCAATAAATTTAAAATTAGGAAATCATGTAAGAATTTTTATATATCGCTAATGAAATCTATACAATTTTGACAGTCTTTAATCAGGACAAACACCATGCAGTATCACTTATCAAGAATTGAATGGTCGTCTTATATGTTTTGTGTTTAGAAAACTTTAATGTGAAAATAAAATCAATAAAAGATGGAATGAATTTTGTTTTAACATATAAGAGGATCACTTTCCTTTGTAAAAATGCGTATATATTTAGTTAATTGAAATGGTTATAAAGCATTATAATTGAGAAACAATTACAGATAAAAGTTGATTTACTTTAATTCTTTATTCATTGAATGACTAGGTTGAAGGGTTAGGAAGATCAATTGGATTCCTATCAAGCATGGATCAAGAAGAGACTAGTTATGAAGGTAGACGAGACATAACGACACAATGGCTTGGATTAGGTTTAAAATTTATTCAGGTATAATATTTTTATTATTTTGTATTTATCGTTCGATTCTTCCCGATTAAAGTCTATGGCTTACAGTTATATAGTTTCATTATTGAAATCGATGTATAAAAATTCTTACATACATATCCTAAGGCCTCTACTTTATTTGTTAGCTTAGTTGTTATGATCGCTGCTAGTTTGTTGTTATTAGTTGTTGTTAATAACTTTTGATCTCCAAGATAGTAAATAGCAATTTGTAAGTGTTTGGTTGACCTTTTGTTACTTTTGCAGAGAAAGTAAAAAGAAAAAATTGCTTCATATAACTAATGAATATTTAGTTTTCTACCAAAAATTGCTTCATGAATTTGCAGAACGGAATCCTTAAATTGCAATTAATTTTTGTTTTCATAAAACGTAAGATTTCTTTGTATTGTTTTTATATAAAATCAATTGATTTCTAAAATTTAAGGTTTTGAATTCATCTCTTGCATTTCCAATTGCTCTCGAAAAATTGGAAAATAAAATATGGTTTCATACTTCAATTTTCGAAGTCGAGTTGTATGTTGCCTTGGTCAAATTGTGTATCTGCAACATGATCGGTGTAACCTCTTCGATGCTTAAATGATCACGAATATGAAAAAGGAGACATCAAATTCAAATTAGATATTTTATTTTTAAGGTTTAGGACCTTTATATAGGATTCAATGGATCCTAAATAAATTAGGATTATGAATCATTATTTGAAAAAAATTGTATGTATCTTGATTTGATATTATCTTCTTCTTATCATAGAATGTTATCCCAAATAAAATGAATCTTTTGATCGTAAAAAATTCTCGAAATCTTATATGAATATAATAAGTTATCAAAAATGAAAACTCGAAATTAATAATTCCTTGTCAATACTATTTAAATACAACATCTAAATCTGGTAAAAAAAGTTGCACCAAATTAAATCCATAGAATATTGTTAACCTCATTTTAAATATTCAAAATAAATTTCAAAATTTCCTTTAAATTTTTTTTAAATTAACTCAACAAGTAGTACATTGCGAATTTGTGGTAAAAATGCACATCATAATTAATGGCCAAAAGCGGTAAAAAAACCTATTTGTTAGTCTACGACCTCTATTAAATGGCGACAAGTACATAAAGCGTGTTGTCTGATTTATTTGAAGTTTAAACTGAACGTATACGTAGTTTACACTGTGCCCAAACATACAAATTGCCATTGATTTTCGTGATAGGAAAAGAAGAAAATAACATCAGAAAATTGACGTATCAAACTAAGTACTAGCATATTTGTAATTTATTTATCATAATTAATTTTCCAATTTTCCAGTTGTCAAATTTCATTTTTCATTATTTATAGTATTTTTCCTTCAATCATTTTTCTTATTTTCCATTTTTTAAATCAAATTCATTTTAAAATAATGATATTTTATTATTAAATTAACAAAAAAACAAAAATTATAAACAATAAAAAAGTAGAAAGCAATATTATTTTATTCAAATTCTTAAAAAGTAATATTATTTATTCATCTTTTAAAATTGAGGTGATAGATCATCTCATATTTGGGGAGCCTCATTTTGAGATATAACATATGAGGAATGATTGGATTTGACCATTCCTAATATTCATTCATTGGATTTGCCCTAAGAAGGGTAAATTTCAAAACATGACTTGTGATTTCACTCAGTTCAAAAAACATGTCGCGTGAAAGTATTTTTACATGTCATTTGGTTTGTAACCATTAAAAAAATAGAGTTTTAATTTTAATTACATTATAAAAAGTGAAAATTTTATCGATTTTGAACTGAACTTTTTAAACTTAGTTAATAAATATACACCTTAATAATAAAATAATTTTTTTAGAAACAAAAAATTTTAAAAATTTAAATGTGATGACAACTTTAAAAATCATAATATAATGAATAATTTTCAAAAATTACTCAACTTTTGATGTATAATTTTTAAATAATATGGTTAAATTTTAGGAATGTTAAAGATTGAAATACTCTCTAACACTATTTTTTTAAAAGACTAAATATTTTTTTTTCTAACAGTTACAAAACATAATGCATGTTTTTGAAAATAAAATTTTACAAAGCATATTTTTGAAAATGAGTGAAATCACATGACATATTTTTTAAATTTACCCTTATAAGAAAAATCGGAATATTACATTGCAATATTTTGATGAAAATTAGCAAATTTAGGAATTTCATTCAATATGACCCTATTTATTAGTAAATGTTTACGCCTAATTAAAAAAAATTCTGATGTCTTCCTCAAATTTCACCACACAGACATATGTATGTATATATGCTTTTTACATTTTTTTATTTTCTCAAATTATGTTTAGTAAAAGTATGTAATTTGAAACATAGAACATTTCTATAAGAAAGAAAAAATTCCCAACAAATTTCTAATCAATATAAAACATTACCAATTGATTATAAGTGTGGTTATGTAAATTAATTTGAACTTTTGAACTATAGGTTAAATAAATTTTGAAGATTTAAATTTGAGTTGGTGTAAGAGATTGGGATATTTTATATCATAGCACATACTCTGTCTTCATGTAATTACATCCTCTGAAGTCATATTAAATTGGAGTTCAAAAAATTTATTGTGGATTGTGACTTTTTGTTAGAAATTTTAATTTGAACTACTTCTATGTTCATTTAATTATAATCCAAATTTATATGAAACTGTAAAACCCCACCTATATGCAGACTTCGTATGATTATTGCTTTTTAAGAACAATTGACATTATAATAAGGAATTTAACTAAATATCAATGCAAATTAAATACAGTAGACTGGGTTTCTTATTTCACTTTTTGTGTGCTTTGGACCCCTCATTAATATTTTTAAAGAAAGTGATATTCATTTAACATCCAAAAAACTGCATATACATTTTAAATGAAACGGAAAATGACCTTTTTGGCATTGGTTGATGAGCATGTGTTGTGTAATCTTTCATAATGCATCTGGATACTACTCCCTTTAAAATCCTCATAGTCCTTTTATCATTCAGAAAACATGTATATTTGCCTTGAACGCCATGAATCATCTTGTGTTTGGTTTGACTTTCTAAGGATATCATTTTTCTGATTTTTTCCTTTCCAATTAGAAGTTGACATGTGATATTTAAAAAGGAAAACTATTAAACTCTTCCCAAGCTAAATGGTTACGTGAACATTTTCAAAGTTCAAGAGAACGTTATACGAAATGAGAAAAGTTGAAGAAGCTAGATATGTATCATTCCCAAATAAAACGAGGCGAGACAGAATAACACATCCACAATAAAATGCAGAACCACCACCCTAGTTTGAGATTAAACAATCTAATGTTAAATGAATTCAATTGTATGAATCTTTTAACTCATAAAGCATTACAAAAATACATATACTCGTAAATCAAATTTTCATAATCAGCGTAATACGTGTCATATTGTTTAGAATAGACTGTCGACTTTGACTTTTCTTATCAAACAGAATCGTTAATACTCATATCAAGTTGTGGGTTTATTAAGTTCATGTGTCGAGCCGACCAAATGAATTAGTAAAAAATGATGGCATGCACAATAAATAGGGTGGGGAGGTAGGCACCGAATTGCGGCCCTATCAGAGATAGGGTTTTGAAATTTAGTCAAAAACGAAGGTTCACTCTAGTCTCTACATTTAAAGGCTATCACCAGTTTATATTGAAAAACCAAAATGCAGGCAATGGTTATAAGTTATAACAGCCAACCCATGCGTCACAATTGTTACTCCAATTTGTTGGTCGTTATTTCCTGTGTCTCCATTTCAATCTATCTATTTATATTTCCCAAACGATTTTCATTAAAAAAATGGAAAAAATATTTTAGAGAAATTAAAAAAGAAAATTTATAGTAATAGATAACTCAGAAGGAGATGCTGGAAACTTAGTTTACTTTTTGTCATAAAAAAATCAACTATAATTATAAATTTGTATTGTGTAAGCAAGGTCTTGGGTTTCGAGCCCTTTGAATATAGAAAATCCACGATGAGAACTCATTATAGCCAAGTGCACGACCTAGGTTAGATGTAAACCAAACGAGCAAGAAAAAAATTTGATAACTTGTACAATAATATTTTATATTACAAAGTTGAATACAATTTATGTTACTCACTTATGACAAAAGATTGTTATTTTACTTAACATTCAATTTTCCCTTTTGTTAATTTAGGATATTAAAGTAAAATTTAACATTTTTTTATAATATAATCATATATTAATTAGGAAAGAGATTAAGTATAAATTAAGTTATAAGTAATTATCTCCGATGCCGAAAAATTGTTATTCTAAGATTTTATTAAGATCAATAAAACATTTACTACGTTTTAAAAATAACTAATTTATCTATTTTACTTAATAATAAAATTATATTTCTTCTTAATTATTACCTTATAATTTCATTTTATACTTAATCTCTTTCCTAATTAATGCAAGGATAATTAGGAAAAAAATGTTAAAATGTTGCATTGATATGTGAGAATCACAAATAAAAGGGAAAACGAAATCTTGGCTAAAATAACAACCTTTCGGCATCGAAAGAAGTAGTAATTCAGAAGAAAAATAATTTTATAATAAAATAAACGGGAAAAATTAGTCATTTTAATAGGATAATAAATGTTTTATTATTTTTGATAAAAATCCTAGAACAACAATCTTTCGACACCGGGGATAGTATGATATAAATCATGTTCTCCAGACAACAAATCAATCCAGTTCAGTTTCCTTTTAGTTTAGTTTAGTTCAATTTAATCTAATTTCATTCAAAGTATAGTTATAAATTAAATTCAGTTTAATTTGACTTTAAGAATTTAAAGTTACACATATGATAAAATAGGTTACTGTTTTTATTCCATGTATTAATGTATGTGTTTTAATGAGCGTTAACAACTTTTTTCATTATAAAAAGCGGCACCCAATTTTGTTTTGATAAGAGAAGAGTAATGCCTAAATATAAAAATAATGAAAAAGAAGAGATGTATAATAAAATTTGTTGTTTTATATGGAACTTGCATTCGAGTGTTTAGCTCTTCTTTTTCTTTTTTCATTCTGGATATAAGATACTGCTCCGCTTCCCATTAGTTAGTAGAAAGAAATGTTTAATCCTAAAATCAACTGCAAATATCTTTTCATGATAGCATTTTACATGATTCAACTTTATGTTCTCAGTGATTAATGCTACTTTTTTGCTTTCCCCACTATTCTTTATTCATCATTTTTTTCAGTGTAAATCAATATTATGGGATAAAAAAATTTAATCTATTGCATGCTCAATTTCCGGCCTTGATTTGTGTATTTTGCATCTACCAGACTACCACCCTATAATCCTTTATAAATTTGCTAACACCTAACCACTAACTAGTTACTAGCACAAAGAACTTTTTATTTTAATCATTTTATCCTGTTAGACAATTGGAACAAATTCCAAATATTACTATTAAAACTAAGAAAATTTAAGCACCATAAAAAAAAAATGATATATGATGACTTTATTGGATTTTTTTAAGTTTGATGGTCTCAAACCAATTTTCGAACATTTTCAAAGAAATTTCTTGTCTTACAAAAGAATTAGCTTAAAGAGTATGGCTTTATGATGACTTTATGATATCTTTTTATAACCAATAAATAAATAAAGTATTTTTTAAAAATTTTGATAATAATAAAACTATTAAAATTTTAAAAAATAATATTCACCAATAAAATATAATAATAAAGATAATTTATAATGGTAATTTTAATTATTGGTTTTTTTATATAGCATTATTTTAAAACTTTATTGATTATTGTTATTGATATATGTTTATTTTTATTATAATTTTATTATTATTCCAATTAAGTTGCAGTTCATTTTCAATATCTAGTGTTTCAATTTAGTGCAGTTTAGTTTGCTTTTATGCATAAAAGAGTATGCTGGAAAGAACTGAGCCACAAGGCTCATACAAAGTTTCTTTAAAAGGAATTTACCGAATTTTTAAGTTAAGGAGGATGAAAAAAAGGAAAGTCTATGTATATACCGAATCACATAGCTCCTTATTAAGAAATGTATGATATCCCATGTGGAACATAATCACCTAATAGTATTAGTATTCTGCATTGACCTTACAAAAGCACAGATAGAAAAAATTGAAATTGCAAAAAGAACTTTGGAATATATGAGAAATTCAAATTACAAGAAGTTGATGGATAAAATTTCAGTATGGTTCTTATAATATTCAGGTTGTGATCGTGACTTAGTTGATGTAAATGGAGGAAATGGAATAAAAAGACAAGGCAAACTAAAGAAAATGTCTTTCAAATGATTTAAAATGTGATTTATTTCAATGTAGACAAAGCATTATGTAAGTTTGTTTGTAAGGAAATTGATAAAACATGTTATAATAATTTCTCATGAAATTATTGTAATGTATCCACTCCACGTTGTCTCAAATGATCAATAAGAGGAAGTCAATTAAGTCCATGAAGAATTTATTTGAAGAAGGTATGGGAAAGAATGGGTAAAGGAGATAAGGAGAGTATAAAGTATTAATGCAGAAGTCAAATATATATTAATAATACTAGGAGGATGATTGGACAATTAGATGTAAAATCTTTGTACAAAATAAAGTGGGTCAACACATGTTAGGCATTCCATATGCTTGTGCAACTGAGAACGTGAACACCAATAAATGTTTAGGCATGAAAGAGGAATGTATATACATACATATCCAAACTAGGTATTCGAATTAAAATTGACATTTAAATGTTCATTGAAGGCACGTCGAATATATTACTCTCTCCGTCTACTTAATATTGTCGTTTTAACTAATTCACAGTTTTTAAGATAACAACAAACCGAATGAGATGATTTACTAACTTACCATTTAATAAATGTCATACTCTATTTTCAAGACTTCATTAATATATTTAAATATTGATTCCTACGGCTTTCTCATCTTGTTTTTGAAAATTAAAATATAAATTATCTTGAAAGTTGAACAAATTAATATGAGTAGGAATGGAAAACTTAGAGAAAAAGTACATTGGAAATACAAAATGACAATAAAAAAAGATATCAAAATCCCTCTAAAACGACAATATTTAATAGACGGAGGAACGTGCAATATTTATTTCTTATTGTTACGAGGACCAAAGAAATAAGCTTTCTACTGTATTCACTGTGAAAATTAATTTGATATCATTGAACTAAACTTCTTATAATTTTTCTTTAAAGAATATAACAATTTAAGTTTTTTGTAAGGGTTAATCTTAAATTGTTGGACGAAATTGATCAATAAATTGTGGTTGTGGTCCTGTGGAGTAAACTAGCGAAGAAAACGTGTTTAGGCATAATTGATTGAAGTGATTACGAGAATTTATAAAAAAAAGTAAGTTAATTATTAGAAAAGTAGTTGGCAATAGGTGGGAATTGACTTTTTATAAGTGTACAAACAGCTAGTTTAGCTTACAATTTACATGGTTAGGGAAGAAATTAGATGACTGATGGCTTCATTAATTGGTTTGAATTTTTGCTGCATTTAGCAAGGAATCTATTAGTATGGAAATTTGGTCACCCTAGCTACCTTCTCTATTTGTATATCTGTATATTTTTAATTTCAATATATTTAATTAAAAAAATAGGCTATCATTTTGTAGATTCTAATGAGAAATAATTGGGTTCATCAGATGGAACTTTTCCTTATCCAAGCCAGTAAAAGAAAATCAATAGATAAAGGGATATCAGTTCTTGTTAAAAGGTTTATTTTTAAGCTTTCTCACATGGTGGTTATGAAAGTTTCGTAAATCAATCAATAGTAAATAAAATTTAATTAACTAGTATTAAATGTTAAAATCTTTTGTTCAATGTAAAAATATGTTATTTTATAAAAAGTTTGTGTGTGAAATTTTTCAGGGCAACAACTATCCAAAATATGTAAATGATACCAAAATGAAGTAGTCTGCATTTATTAGGTACTAAGAGCAAGACCAATTATTTTCCCCATATTTCATTTCCCAAACTTCATTTTACAAGATTTACAGTATTTTTTCTAATTATCTTCTCCATTTTCCAGTTCACAAATCAAATTCACTTTGAATAAAAATATTTTACTATTAAACTAATAAAAAAATAACAAAACAAAAACTAAAAACAATAAAAATAAAAAAATAATTTTATCTATTGCATCCCCCGAAATGATCAAAATAGGAAATAAATCATTTCTCATATTTATGGAACCTTATTTTAGGGATTTATCACATGAAAAATGGTTAAATTTTACTATTCTCCATATTCAATCCCCCAGGAGAATGAACAGTAACCATTGCACTTGCTCTAAGCATTGGGAAATGTGAAAGGGAAAGGTAAAGAAAACCACTCATTTCCTATTTTGTTGTAATTTCCTATAAATTTTATTTAGATTGTAGATTTTTTATGGGTGATGATAAAAATGCCATTTTCTACACTTATCATTCCCATAATTCCTGATATACCCTTTATATTTATATCGAAAACAAGTAATGTTATTAACCGTTCCTTAAAATTGTTTATATGCCTTTATATTTATTTATAATTATATTTCATCCAAATAATTTTCAAAATAAAATTTATATATAACATTTTAAAAAAACACTAAATCAATTATTGTTATTATTATAGTTATGAGTAATAAAAGTACAAGTCATTATAAAGAAATGAAGTATTGGTAAAAAAAATTGTATTCTTTGAGCTTGTGTTACATCAAATTTAATAAAGTTTCTCACATAATCACATTCTTTGCTTGCTATCATGTAACCTTTCTCATTCATTATGAAACAACATTCTTAGTACAGGCGGAACTATGAAATTTGCTTATACATTTAAACGTACATGTGATAGTAAGAACATAAATCACAAGTAGTGATTTTTTGATGCAGTCGTGTTTCGGAAAAATATTGTATACAAGGAAAATCATGTTTGTTCATAAATGTCCATATGAATTAATAATTCAATTAATACTTAGTATATGTATTTTTAATTATTTATCTGTTTATTTTTATTTAAATTTATATATTTAATTTAAATTCAAATATAATATAAATTTTTATTGACAAGGTAATTTTAAACTGCATATATAATATTAATTTTATTAATCATAGGGGGCGGTAGACTAAAAAGAGGGTGGCGAATAGCCATCCAATTTCTTATTGGAGATTTTGTTTATCAAGTCTGCTAATAGGTTTATCTCATAATCAGATTGTAAGTTATTTTCTAAGTAGAATTGGATAGATCTAATATATCAAAAAGTACCTTAATTTAGGTCCAAAAATCTTTTGCCCCAATTTGACAACAATCTTGCAGCTACCTCAATTTCGTTAAAGTGTGTGTTTTAGCTCACTCTAACCTTCCAAACCACTCTTAACCGAAAAATGTGTCACACTTGCTGCCATTAAGGATGGCAACGGGCCGGGTCCGGCTTGGACCCGGCCTGGATCCGTTTTCATGTACTGGACCCGGATCCGACCCGGATCCGGGGGTTCATAATTTCCGGATCCGGATCCGGATCCGACGGATCCGGGTCTAAAACGGGTTCACGTAATTAACATCAAATTCTTAGTTTCAGCTTCCATTTTTGTACATTTCACCTTATTTTAAATATTTTACATGCTCATTTAATTATGTTCATGCAATTTGATTTATGTGGATATCAAATAATATTAATTATCCAATATTTTCGGGGTAAATAATAAATAAAAAAATACAATTAATATTTAAATACGGATCCGGGT